>CAAKHD010003801.1:26805-46337 GCA_901007705.1 Fistularia tabacaria
CGACGGGAGAAGGGGGGGGGCGTGCGGGGCGGTGGGGGGGCAGTTTGCGTGTGTGAGTGTGTGTGTTTGTGTGCGTGAGGCGTGCTCACCTGCAGGAACCGTGCGCGTCCACGCAAGTGAGGAAGAAGAAAAGAAGGAAAAATGTTTTGGGTTTTTTTTTTTTGTCTTAAAAACTATCCAAAAGGGTTCCCGTGCGTAAAGGCGGCTCCCCGGAACGGAGCGCCGGGTTCGGTCCCGCCGTCCGCATTGAGCGCCGCGCTTCTCCTCGGAGCAGCTCCACGCTGATTGGGGACGTAAAGGAAAAGCAAACCTGCACCGAATGACGTGTGTGTGTGTGTGTGTGTGTGTGTGTGTGTGTGTGCGTGTGCGCGCGGAGCAATTGCGCAAGCGCGTCCTTCCCTGACGGCTGGAGGAGGCTGCCTTCCTCTGAGCGCGGGAGATGCCAGATACACCTTCGTGTCGGTGGGGAACATCTGAGAACTCCTGCTGGAGAAAATGAGAGTGTTTACCATCCGCAGAACCTTTGCGCCGCTACTCGAGTACTCGTAGTAATCGGATACTGCGTTCACCCCGCACCTCGTGACTGTGTGGACTCCGAAAGCGTTCACTTCCAATAAAAAAAGGTGATTCTCCAAAATGGATAGGAGCAAAGTCTCTGAGATACCTTCTCCTCATTCACTCATTCATTCACACACAAAGAGACACACAACCATTCACGAGACCTACGACAATCCAGCCTGTCATTCGCCCGTCATATAGAGACATAAAACCATTCGCGTGAGTGGATGTTTTTATGTCGAAATGACATTTGAATGAAGGGGTGAATGCTCACTTGTCTGTAAATGATGTGCGAGTGTCTCTATAAGATGAGTGAGTGAATGAGAATGAAGGGGTGAATGGTCAAAGGTCTCAATATGAATTAATGAGTGAATGTTCGTTCTCTCTACTTGGCGTGTGAATGAGAGTGTGAATGGTTTGTCTCTGTATGACATTTGAATGAGAGGGTGAGTGGTTGTATGTTTCTTTATGGCGTCTGAATGAGAGGGTGAGCTGTTTTGTGCCTCAATGCAATGTGTGAGTGTGTGTTTCATGTCTCTATGACATTTGAATGAAGGGGTGAATGTTACTTGTCTGTGTATGATGTGTGAATGAGTGAATGGTCGCCGGTCTCTATGAACGAGTGAGTGAATGGTTGTGTGTCTATAAGGCGTGTTGTTCATATGCAGCAGAACCCGGGCTTTTGACGCCCTCCAAAGAACCAGAGCTGTGCTTCATCTGGATTGAAGAGATTCAGTACATCCCCAACAAGCATAGAACATTCCAGGTTGGATTCCCGGCTCCTCCGAGCCTGTCCAAGTGTTGTTGAGCAAAACACTGAACCGCTAACTAACTGCTCCCCCGGTGCTGTTCGGTCCCTGCCTTCTGCTCATGGTTCATCCCTGATGGCTTCAGTGGGATTTCGCTGATGGTGCTCAGTGTGTAACTGAAGGTGAGAAAAGAGTCTTGAACAAGCTCTCGGTGCACGAACTCACGAACAAACAAACTCACGGGTTTTTCTCGTGTGTGCTACTCCGCGTTGTTCCCACGATCCATGCTTTTTGTGCTTTTCTTTTCCAGTAAGTTAGCCTCATTATGGCTGCCAAGAAGGTTAAAGCTTTGGTCCGAAGAACAAAGATGTGCGAAAGACGGCTGCTGGGGCTCAAGGGGCGACGACGCTAACGAAGGAAAGGTCTCGAGTCAGAGAAGGAGGAGAAAAGTGGCTGTTCGTTTGGATCGATGACAGACGGCCTACTGGAGGTAGCGTTAGCATTAGCGAGGGTTTCATGCCAGAAGGCTTTAATTTTGCTGATTTAGCGAAGGAAACGTCGAGTACAAGCGCTGACAAGAAGAGAAAGACAGCAGAAACACAGCAATAATGAAGGTTATCTTTAATTCCTTTCTGTATTTTTTCCACAAATAAACCTATAAAAAAGTTTCCAAAGAGTGCGATAATTTTTTGGGGCGGGATAACGGATCAGTGGGTTCACATCGATTTCAGTGGGAAACATTGATTCGGGTCACCGACGGGGTCAAAGGACGAATTAAATTCATAAGATAATACTTTATTGATCCCCATCAGGAAAATTTGTGTGTCGCAGCAGCGCGACAATAACAATATCAAAAACCCGACATATAAATAAGCGCAACAAAAAAAATGAAAAAAAAAACAGTTAGAAAAGAAAAAAAAAGAAAAAAGTCAAGGTTCAACTGTACAGATAAATATATATATATATATATATATATGTTCTATCCTTGAAATACAAAATATAAATTTGAATGAGAAAGGGAGAAAATCAAAATTCAAAAAAAGCTTCATGACGCCGCCGCATCTTCTGAACTGGCGCTGCTCGCTGCTCTTACCTTGAAGAACAGCTCCCAGCATCCCTGTATATCCACAGCATACCTGGTGTTGTGTTTCTTTGTCTTGTGTGGCATCATTATATCTTTGCGCTCATGTTGTGTATTTTTTTGAAATGATCCTCGTGATCAACCAAGATACGTAAAAACCAACATACGAACCCACTTTTGGAACCGAATCAAATCCGTATCTTGAGGGACCACATTTCACCCTCTCATTCACACGTCTGGAAAATTGAAGGCCTCCTGCTGCATGTGTGGACTGTGGGTGGAACCCGGAGGAACCCCTCGCAGAGCCGGCAGCCTCGGCAAACGGTGAATTTCACCGGTAACTTTCCCTGTCGCCGCGAATCCGGATTAAAGGTTCTCACGCTGAGCACGGATTCCATTTCCAATCACGAGAGAGCTTTTAACCGCAGACGCCCCGGCACTTTTTCCAGGCACCGTTAGTTTCCCCGCACACATTTGCATCCTCATACGGCCGGATTAATTTAAAGTTCCCGCGGATGCACATATTTAGGGGCCCGCATATTCAGCGTATAATGTGTTTCTGATTTATTTTGCAGAAAAAATATCATCGGCGTGATGAACTTTCCCACCTCCCCGAGTGAGGATTTATTAAATGATTCAGGATTTTTTTCTTTTTTCTCTCAAAATACAGTGACTCTGCTGCATTGGCGTAAACTCTATTCCCAGCCAGCTCCTGGAAAACAGACACTAAACAGCCGCCCGCTGTCGAACGCCCGCATTAATCGTCCTCAGCGAGGCCTTGAAACATTTTAGTAAAGGCGCGAACGGGACATGGCACTTTGCCGGAGGTGCAAATTTAAGAAAAGGATCCAAACGTCCCTCCGAGCGTTGTTCGCGTCTTCTCAAAGTGGTTAAATTACAACGGGGGAGTGACCTCTCTGCGCGTCCAAATGAGATGACTGACACCACAATTAGAGGTGACAAATTAGTTGTGACAAGACAATAATTATCACGGCCCGAGGAAGTGAATTTGTTTGGCTCCAATTAAAGCGCATTAAATGGGTGTTACAGGGCCAGGCGCCGCCTGCGCCGTGACGGCGAGACCCGCCGCTCCTTCTGAGAAAGGGATGCTTGCGATGGTCGGGGGGAGTTTTGGAGATGAGGGCTGCCGGTCGGTTTGCAGCGAGAAGGAGCTCGTCTGTTCTCGGTGTGGGTTTCCTCCAGGTTCCTCCCACAGTCCAAACACATTCGTGGAGGACACGTGTGAATGAGAGGGTGAATGGTTGTTTGTTTCTATACGACATTTGAATGAGAGGGTGAATTATCTTACAAAATGTGAGTGAGTGACTGAATGGTTTGATGTCTCATTTTGTAATTTGAATGAAGGGGTGAATTCTCAAATGTCTGTATATGATGTGTGAATGAGTGAGTGAGTGAGTGAATGATTCCATGTCACTATATGACATTTGAATGAAAGGGTGAATGCTCACTTGTCTGTATAAGATGTGTGAATGATTGAGTGAGTGGTTGCAGGTCACTATGTGACATTTGAATGAGAGGGTGAATTGTTACATAAGTCGTGAGTGAGTGAGTGAGTGAGTGAGTGAGTGAGTGAGTGAGTGAGTGAGTGAGTGTGTGAGTGAGTGAGTGAGTGAGTGAGTGAGTTCATGTTACGATATGACATTTGAATGAAAGGGTGAATGCTCACTTGTCTGTATAAGATGTGTGAATGAGTGAGTGAGTGGTTGCAGGTCTCCATATGACATTTTTGTATGAAGGGGTGAATTGCGTAGGTCTCAATATGACCTGTTAATGAATGAGTGAATGTTTGTTATGTCTATATGACATTTGAATGAGTGAATGAATGGTTGTATCAAGTTGGTGTGTGAATGAGAGGGTGAATGGTTGTCTGTTTCTATGTGACATTTGAATGAGAGGGTGAATTGTGGTACAAAGTTGGAGTGAGTGAGTGAGTGAGTGAGTGAGTGAGTGAGTGAGTGAGTGAACGGTTTTATGTCTCTATGTGACATTTGAATGAAAGGGTAAATGGGTACTTGTCTGTATATGATGTGTGAATGAGTGAGTGAGTGGTTGCAAGTCTCTATACAACTTATGAATGAGTGAGTGAATGGTTGTATGTCTCTATCAGATACGTGAATGAGTGAGTGAATGGTTGTATGTCTCTTTATGGCGTGTGAATGAGAGGGTGAATGTTGAATGTCCATGGAATTGTTGAACTGGAGTGGATGACTGTATTTTTCTCCATGCTGTGCAAATGAGAGGGTGAATGGTTGTTTGTTTATGTGCGTGGCCCTGTGATCCATCCAGTGTGAACCTCGCCTCTCGACCAATCCCAGCCAGGGATCGGCTCCAGCCCCCTTGCAACCCTGACTGTGGAACAAGCAACATATAGAATGAATGAATGAATGAATGAGTGAATGAATTAATTAATCAATTAATTAATTAATGTCTTAAACCAGTCATGTGCTGGATTTTCCAGCCGACCCACCGGTCAGCCGCAGACATCGACTTCAAGCGCTTTGCTTTTAGTGGAGAAACCGATTTCTGGTGGTTGACCGTCACTGGTCCTCTCATTCATTGAGACACAATGGGTGATCGAGAATCCCAGATTAAATACTCGATTCCACCACCCTTGGCTTTCTTATCCGTCATCGCTCATTCATTCAATGACAAACACACATTTAGTTATTGACTTAAAGTTCACCATGTTTTTCTATCACTGTCCTTCCAGCCTTGAGCCGCATCTGCGATGTTCTTTGTCCGTCTGTTAAATTCAACAACCCCCCCCCCCGGATTCGCTCAACATCATGGCGCCGTTTTTTTCCACTTGGTCTTACAGAGGTCATGGGTGATTGCATAATACGAGCATAAAACATCAAAACATTAACCTTGCAACCGCCTGTTGAGGTGATTCCCCCAAATTCTTACCTTCATTCCCCCTCACATAACATCACAACCCCATTCAAGACAGTTGGTGCACAACAACTCTCTCATTGCTATAACGAACCCTTTCAGCTTAGTCCAACCCCAGCAGTTACATCCCAGAGGCTCCCCACGGTCTGACAGAACTGAAGAAGCCTCTTGGATGAGAGGAGGACCGTCTTCAAGGTGAGGGACTGAGTTCAGTTGCCTTGATAAGACAACGGCTGGCCGGGACTTGGAGGATTGACGATTTGGAGAGTAGTTGTTTTTTTATGGGCCATTTCAGAAGGAGCGATACTTGTATCTATTTTCAGATTTTACTGCATTATCATCAATATTGTTTGAAACGTTATTGTTTGTTTTTTGAGTCAAAAACCTTGAGGACGTTTGTCTCTCTATCGAATTCTCCTGCAGACGGAATCTGTCCATCTTCTGGTTGCAGGTCATCCTAGAAGTCAGGTTGTTTGTGCGTCCACTGCCCTGCTCTGCACTGACAGGTGAGGGCACACGAGACTCGGGTTGACCTCTCACTTGACCCACGCCGTCTTGGCCAAGGTTAACCCCGACCTACAGACCGCCCCAGAGGATGGTCCTGGCCTTTTTATTCATGGATTTTATGACCGGCTTTCCTGAGGCCATGTGTCCGTATTCCCCGATGAGTGAAATAAATCAAACATTTGCGTTGAAGCTGAGGCAGGCGGCGGGCTTCGGGGTCATTTGGTTGTTTACGCTTCATTTGACACAACTGCTGACTCCCGCCGGTTTGCACGCTCAGTATTTCTACTCACTACGGTAAACAGGGGACCTCCATTGCAGCTACATTGATCAGAGAGATTATGATGTTTTCCTGGGTGGCCTCACTAGGTGCCTCGCAAAGCAGCTGAATTTAATTGACTGCAGATGTGTTCATGTACAATGGACACGGTATGATAAATTAATTCATTCATTCGCTCTCCGGCTTATCCTGCGCTCAGGGTCGCGGGGATTGCGGAGCTTATCCCGGCTGTCACCTGGCGAGAGATGAGGGCTCGTCCCATGACTGGTCGCCAGTTGATTCGCAAGGCTGCATGCAGAGACTAACAACCAGTCACTCACTTGTATGCTCACTCTGGGCAACTCAGAGTCCTCACTTGACAGAACAAGGAGACTCCACACTTTCTTGCTGCAAGGTAATTGTGCTACCGACTGCGGTAGCAGGTAATATGTATTGCTAACTAATATCTCAATAGATGTAAAAATATGAAATACAAGAATACAAGTAATGGGCACAATGAAGCTATCGATACAGCCAACGGGCTAAAAGACATACCCTTTTGTCACAAGGAGTAGCACAAATACTTTATTTCCTAAGTACTTATCGGATACTTGGGCGCATGTCTTTCTCATCTACAAGCACATGAATAGACGGCGGTGATCTGAACGTGCTTGTGGTCAGTAGGGGTTGATTTGATATGCCGCCTTCGGATATACAAGATACACGGAGGAACAACGTGGAGTGCTTGTTAAGATCATTTCGGACAATCAGTGTGAAGCAAAGGTCAGCTCAACCGCTCATTTGTGCGAATCAAGAGACCCCATGAGCGGGAGAGGATGGAGCTTGTAGCACCACTTCTCTCGTGGAAGTAGGAGACCCTTTAACTTCAAAACCGGGAAAAGCTTTGCAGTTCAACCAAGCTAGAAAAACGGGGCGCTGAATAAATGGGCGGAGCTTAAGGTTGAATTTTAGGATGAGCAACAGGAATCGGTAAAATTACAGCGAGCCACTAAGAATAACAGTTGTGACAGAGCGCGTAAATAAAAGATGAATTCCTCAAACACCGGATTAGCCCATTAAATGCAATTCTGTGGACCACAGATTGTGGGGATCTGTGCCGGCTTGAACAGACAAAAGCAACCATTTGAGTTTGCATTATCGAAGAAAATCTCTCCTGGCGTTCATGCCAAACTCCGCTATGCGTGTTCTCCATGCATAGCGAGCCCCCTTTCAACTACCTGCCAGAATCTAGAACCCGCTTTTCTCCTGCAAATCTTTCGTCATGCAATAACACAGAATTCACCTGCCCAGCTTTCCCGGGGAGATTTCTCATTGTAAAATATTTCTTAGAAGCAAAAGAAGGTCCGAAACTTAAAATCACATCATCTGCTTCCATAGCAGGTCTCTGGACCTGATCTTTCATTCATTCAGTCATTCAGTCATTCAGTCATTCATTCATTAATTCATTCATTCATTCGTTCATTCATTCATTATCTACACCGTTTATCTTGCGTCTGGGTCATGTTACATACTATGTTGCTAAAATTAATTTATACCACCATGTTGCAACATGACGGTACACATTCCTTGTATTCTCTCCGCTCCAGTCAAAGCTCTCATTTCCAACAGGAACTGCACCAAATGCAATCCCCGCCTTTATTTTTTTTTAATTCATAGCTCGACCACCTGAATGTAAAATGAATAAATGCCTCCTCACTCCACACGTTTGCAATTTCCCCCTGAGAGACCGATAAAGGACTGTCTCATCCTTGACTTTCAAATAAAATGCCATTTTATATCACTTTATCAACTGACTGTTGTGTGTAAACAAAGGTACGGCGAGACAGTGATAAACTAGTTGATACCATTTGCTCCCATGGAGATGAATTTGTACGCCAAAAATTTTTTGTTCGCAGTGCCACACTGAGGGATGTGTAGTATTTTCAGCACATTGACCAGAGGAGCAAGCTTTTAAAAGCAGGATCTGGCCCAATGATTTTATATTAGCAGCATCTTGGAGGTTTGCTCAGAGGCAACATCCTGCTAAACCATGTGATGGATTACAGGACGCTGGTGAATTCTAGTCTGTCAGTTCAATAATGGACAATGTGAGTCAGAATTAGTTTGGAGCCCACGGAGGGGCGCATCCCAAGCTCGTGCTCATTCCACTTACTGAAAGTGAAGGTAAATGCTCGTCAATGTAGCCTCCCCAGAAGGAACACTGACCCCGTACTTGTATGGTTTCTCTTCTCTCCACGATGTTGCACATCCGAACCCTCCCGCCTGGGGTTTTGGTTGTTGTCACCATCTCGATGTATCCCCTGGTGTAGTTAAGTATGAAGAAGACCAACGGTTTGATGTTACCATGGTTGTTACCACAAGGGACTGAAACAGGAGGGCCAAACAAGGGCACTCCATGTGCATAAAGTTAAGTGGATCAGAGAGTCTTACTAGCTAAAGTCATATCAGGATTAACTTCTTTCAGATTAACCAGCGCCAGCCTCGAGTGAGTGCCGTTTTTTTGGCACTTTGGCGTCAGCTCATGTTTCCAGAGCCTTATTCCTCTGTGCTACAACCCCTCAAGTTTCTTGCAGAAGTTTTGTCCGTTAAGTCTCCCAAGTCGGCAACTAGCCAACGGATGTGGGTTGGTAGCGTAACCACCTCAGCGTATCGGATAAAGTGTTATGTATGACTGCGTCTAATTTTTTTTATCCCCCTCCTGATTCGCCAACAGGATTGGAGCTAGTCAACGAATTGCTGCGATGCAAACAGTTTCCCGATTCCCTACTTTTGCAAGTAAGGCTGTGGAGAAAGCAGGAGAGGCTGCCATCGTGTTTTCTCGCCCCGCAGACTGTGACATTTACACACACCGGCTGTTTGTACGAAATATATCGTGCTTCCAATCAGAGGGCGGCATGTTGGTGCATTGCTGAGTGCTTCCTCACAGGAAGAAGGTCCACGGGATTGTCTCCAAATATGCAGGTCAGCTAATGAATGAATGAATAACTTCTAATTTGAAATGCTAAGTTGGAAGGTTTCACATAGATCAAGTAGAGGGTTGGATGTTCATTTCCAACTCAAAAGTCTTTTAAAAGACGGGAAAACAGAGGAAAGTAAACAACCCAGTTCTTTATTTTACAACCAAAACGCTCCCAGTGATTGGCTGAATAACAAAAAAAAAAGCAAATGAATTTTCTTTGTGCAAATTTCACTTGTGTCTCTTCCAACTGTTAATACACATAAAAGTTGTCAGGAGATGTTCCAGTACACAAGAACTTCCCAAAGGGACACCCGACACCAGCCTAAAAATCCACTTCGTCCAACAACGAGTGCACAAATGTGCCCGTTCGGTGCAGCAGTCAAAGCCCTTCGGCACGGGTTTAACCCTGCAGAAGATTAGTACTTTAAGACACATATGGTGAAGAGCTGATATCGTTGCTTTGGATCCCGGTGCTTCATCCGCTGCGGCGTGAAGTGAAACACTGCTGACTGAAGCAGAACATTATTGAAACTAACTCCAAGAAGCACAAACTGTAGTTCCATTACTAACTCGTTGCAGCCAATGGATGGCAGGCCTTTGAATCACTGCGTTGCATCTCAGATAAAAAGGAAGCACGTGATCTTTCTGGCGGTTCTCATTGGTCAACTGGTGTAAAGATGCGAGGAGTGAGTTACCAAACGCTCGCCTGACGGTGACGACAAGACGCCCCTGACAGATGATGCTAACAGAGACAGCTGGTTACGTTCTGGCCAACCGGGTGAGTCAGATGTCGGTGTCTTTTTGTCGGTCCCGATTGCTGCTGAGGGCAATCAGAACATCGAGTCCAGGTTATAAACTGTGACACATTCACGGGGCCACATATAGAAACCATTCAGAGACATCCAACCACTCGCTCTCTGTCACAGGTCATGTTTTGACCTACTGTCCAAGAGAAAAAAGGAAAACACGCACTGCCGCGTCTCAGTTAGGGATGGTGCGGGACCATAGAAAACATAGATCATTTATTTACGTGAATTTATTTGTAAATCAATAAAGTTCAGCTCCATCAGGGAATCCCGAATGTCCCTTCCATGTATTAAGAGTATTTTTTTTTCCCAGCTCTGAACAAGAAGATAATAGATGTATATTTCTAATGAGAGGTGCCTTTTGTAACCGCTGGTCCGAGAAAAAAAAAGAGGGATAGATATCTATTCAATGTTCCTGGGGTTATTTATTGATGAACAGCTGGTGTGGGGAATCACACCCCTAGAGAATGGCGCCTCTGGAAACTCTCGGTGAAGAAAAGCAAATGTTGGCTCAAAACGTTACGCTGTCAGTAAATGAACTTCACATTGGACACATCTTGCTGTGCGTGACATTCTGTACCACCATTCATCATTCACTGACCATATATCCACATACAACTGAAGAACTGAAGAAGAAGCTTCTCAAAGTGAGGGGGTGAAACGTCCTCAAGTGAGGAAATTCAAGTCCAGTTGCCTCGACAAGAAGATTTGGACCAGAAATTCACCGGGACCTGGATGAGCGAGAACCCCCACGGACATCGACATACGTCATTTCACCCTGTCATTCACACGTCTGGACTCTTTAAGGTCTCCCGCTGCATGTTTTTGGACTGCGGTAGGAAGGCGGAAAACCCGAAGGAACCCCGCGAAGGCAGAAGGTTCCCCTGTCGGAAAAGAAACTGGGACCTTCTTGCTGTGAGCCAGAGGCGCACGTAGTCCATATTTGATTTGATTGATTGATTCTAGTGATCGGTTAATCGGGGGGGGGGGGTTTCAACGCCGCTGTAGGTAAAGCTGTTGAGCCGCAGATATCAACTTCCAGAAGTTAGCGGTGAGGGGAAGAGAGGGAATTCAGTTTGTGACTTTAATAGAACGGGTGGGTGGTTTTCATAGAGGAAACTTTTTTTTCTCTCTCCAAAGCCTCTGCCTCAACATGGCAGAGATGATCTTGATCTGCTAACCTTTTGGTATGCAGGTCCACGGAGATTTGTGTCTACACTCCTCACTCCTACATTGTGAATGTTAATGTGGGGTGCTGCTCTCTGAGTTGCTGTAACCAGATAATGGATTTCTGCATAATGATGTTTGGTGGGGATAATCTCATTTTGGAGGCTTCCCCTTTTTCTTCCTGATAGCATTCAAACGTTATTAAAGATGCTTTTTTTCTGGTTCCCCAAACTTTGTGTATTATCAGCTTCTCACATTTCTCAGAGCGTGTGATGAGATGAGTTTGGTTTGGATTGTTATAGATAAGACCGGTATGAAATTGATAGTGATGTGCTGGTGATTTCGAATTAAAGGGCAAGAATTACTATTATTATTATTATTGCTGTTGTTGTTGTTGTCGATATTATTTTCCTAGTTAATATTGCTTTTGTTATTGTTAATATTTGTTGTAGAAGTAATGTTCTTATTACAATATGAATACTAATACTACTGCTGATCATCATAATACACAATAATCATTATAATAATTATGCTGATAACAGTAATAAAAAAGTTAATTCATATTATTCTCATTGTTATTAATACTATCATTATTATTGTTTTGTTGGTGATGGTGGTGGTCGTGGTATTAGTAGTAATAGTAGTAGTAGTATCAGTAGTGTTATCTGTCGGAGAAATGCTGGTCGTTTTGTCATTATTATTATTATCATTATCGAAATAATAATAATTATTATTGTTGTTGTTGTTGTTTTTTGTTGTGTTATTATGTTGTTGTTAGTATTTGTTTTAAAAGTAGTGTTATACTTAAAATATGAATACTAATACTACTGCTAATAATCATAATAATAGCAATGATGACAATATTAATTCATTTTATTAGCATTGTTATTCATACTGTTATTATTGTTTTTCGTTGGTGATGGTCGCAGTCATGGTATTAGTAATAGTAGTAGTAGTCAGAGAAACGCTAGTGGTTTTGTCATCATGGTCATTGTCATTATTATTGTTACTCTAAAGGGGAGTCGTAGTAGTGGCAGTGTGATGATGATCATTGTTATTCTGACTATTGCTGTATGTATATACTTTATGCTGGTGAATATTGCTTCACATCTCCTCCGGTTCCTCAACTGCCTTGAGCACAAATATATCGTCCTGGGCTCTGCCTCGCTCGTAATATTCACTTTAAATGCTCGCAAGTATCGTGACGCATATCTGCATCCGTAAATGTCAGGGATGTTCCAAATTCCTCGCTAGGAGAAATGACAGGATGATTTGCAGAGATGTAGCAGGAACTCCACGGTGAGTGACACTGACACACACACACACACAAACACACACACGTACACTCACACACACACACACACACACACACACACACACACACACACACACAGGAATGACTACATATATCAGGGTTTTCCATGAAGCTGTATACATTTCGAGCCTGACTCAGACAAGTAACTTAGTGGTTTATAAATTTGAAACACATCCCTCGGGTTTCCGCGTATCCTCATCCCAAAATAGCAAAATGACTGCTTGTCACGTTGAAGAAGGATCGTTTCATTTTGTTTGCAACATGAAAACCAGAAATAGAGGATTCTACCCTTCTAAGATTTGGGCGATTTATCAGGACACTCGTGGGTGTTGCAAAACAAATCATGAAATTATATGTATTAAAGGTTCCTTCCAGTAAGAGGAACAACAGCAACATTGTGCGGGAAATTCCCTCCGGTCATTCATTAATCATCAGTTCTGCGTATCCTGGATTCAGGGTCGCGGCGGGGGGGGGGTGTTCACCCCTGACCTGTCAATCACAGGGCCGTCGATGGAGACAAACAACCCTCCACGCTCTCTGGAGCAGGCGTCCTTCCAATCGGAAGGCGCCTCATTTCCCGGCACTTCCCGTCTTCCCGCCGGCGTGTCCTTGGGCGAGACACTCGACCCAAAGCTGCTCCATGCGGTTCGGTCATCTTCAAGCATCTCAGCTCTGCTGACATTAACGTTGGAGCGTGTGTGTGAATGCAATCCTGTGTAAAAACGCCCCGAAGCTGCAAGCTGTGAAAGCTCTACTTAGCGGAGACCGTACCATTCCGACGGGGCCTCGTGGACCAGGAAGTGGAGGATGTGCGATTCAGCTTTTTGACAGAAGCCATCCGACCGGCTAAAAGCTTGCAAATTCGGTAAGTCAAAAGCAAAGTGAACTCATTTGAGGCGCATTTTAAGTTTCAGTCAGCCTCAGGTATACAAGTGTCTCCAGTTTCCATCAAAGGGTGAAGAGGATGGGATCATATTGCAGGAGCTTCAGAAGCATTTGTACATCGATACCAACAATATATATATATATATATATATATATATATATATATATAGCTCAGCTCTTGATCAAATTCCAGAAGTTCCCCAAAAGTGAAACGAATGGTTTGAATCATACAGGCATGGGAGTGAGGCTACAAGGCAGGTACCAATGACAGAGCAACAGGAACATCAGCGGATTCTCCAACACTGTCTTCAGATGAGCACATTTAATAGTGAACGGCAACACAATCCGAATGTGCAACACATTCGAGCCGATGAAATATTGATGGGAGCCACTGAGAGGAAGCCAGGGATACTTGTATGGTCGCCGAGGAGGAAGCGGACGAGATTTACGGGCAACTTCCCGCCTGCGAACAAGCATCTCGCTACTCAAAAGTCAGAGGACCGCAGGCTCCATCCGGCGTGTTCCTCAGCTTCATGTTCACCGACAGGTCGGTATCACTTTGCTTGGCTTCACATTTAAAAAAAAATTAAAAATCCCTGCAACTTCAGACTCTCAGCTGAACCTGCAAATCCACACAGGGGTCGACGGGACGGGAACAGTCAGTGCACAATAAAGCTGACTTCCATGGACCTCCAGGTTCGCTTGAAGAACATCTCACAGTAAAGTGAGCCACGGGAAGCGGTTAGCCTGGACCCGGACTCAAAAGAGCTGCTGACCCAGCTTTGAGGAAGCCTGTGAGAAGGTGACGAGGAACCATCTGAGCGAGAGGCTGATTACGGATGAAGAAAAAAAGATTCTGAATATTCGGGCAAGGATCACATCGTCGCATCCTTCTCAGCGACTGCCAAGGACCGATGGCGCCGCCGCGGCCGCCGTTCCAGCGCGGCGGCGGCGAGCGGGAAGCCGAAATCGGCGAATCTGCGCCTGGAAGCGAAAGCGGCACGGCAGACCGAAACGCAACGGGGTCGTTCGCAAGTTCACCTTCACACGTTAGCAGATCGTCCATCTCTCCCGCTCCCTCTCCCTCTGATTCGCTTCGGGAAACGGGTCTACTGATATCCACAGCTTGCGACTGGAACAGAACCTCCTCATCATCATGCCCGTCGCGTCGGAAGGTCTCTGATTAATGTCAGGAGTGCACGGATGCGACTCTATTTGTGTTTATTTATCTGTAGGCACTGGGTGCAAGGAAGGGAGAAAAAAAAAAAAAAACAGGCACAGAGAGTATTTGCGATTTATCTGACCTACAGGGCCATTGAATTATCTCCTCCGCTGCCAGCGAACGGGGGGGACTTTGATCTTCTGTGATGAGAAGCAAAACAGCAGAACGCACGCTCTCCAACCTCTCCATAAACACTCTCCCGCTGATGTCACTTTGCGGCGTAAAATGAAAACATTCTGGATGGATCTTGGTCCAACTTGAAAGAACTGACGTGTGTTTTTTTTTAGGTTCACTGTCGGTGGTTTCGAGCGGCATCATCATTCCGAGTACGTCTGAGGAGACCACGCCGAGACCAAGACCGGCGCCGGGTTGGTCGTCCGGGGTTTTAAATGAGGAGGGAAAGTAAATACGTTCGAGTTCTTGTCGAAAATCTCCTCGCCGTGGCGACTGGACTTTGATTTTCTTCACTTGAAGACGTGAAGGAGCCTCTCGGATGAAGGGGAACGACGTTTCAGCCCCCCCGGATGAAACGTCTCCGAGTGAAGAAAATCAAGTCAAGTCGCCCACGACGAGAAGATTTCGACAAGAATTCAACGTGACCTGGATGACCGAGAACCTCCACGGACGCAGTTACGTTGGAGGTTTCTTCCGTGGCAATGCAGAGGGAAAACGTGCGGGAGAGAAATCTGCTCGTAAATCTATCTCCAATGACTCCAATCTCCAACCAAACCAATAGCGGCGGCAGGGTTAGCGCTTCCCCCTCACAGCGAGAAGGTCTCTGGTTGGATTCCCACAGGGCTGCCTTTCCTGTGTGGAGTTGTTGTGGATGTTCTCTCCCTGTCTGCGTGGATGTTCCTCAGGGTTCTCTGGGTTCCTCCCCCGGTCCAAAAACATGCAGGAGGTTCACCTGAGACACTAAATTGTCCAGATTGTCCCCTCCATCAGGGGTGCCCACACTTTTTCGCTTTTTGAGCAATTTTGCGAAAGACCAAGTAAAAAAGATCCGCCTAAACTAAAAATGCCGGATATATATTTATTTATATTTCGACTGAGTCCACTTAACACAATATGGGGTTTTTGCACCTTGCATAACTGCATGAACCCTTATGGCACATTGTTGGTCATTAGCTTACTGTGACGACTTTTGCTGCATGCCGCTAGCCGGTCCCGAGCTTTTGAAATCAGCAAAACGGCCGCTGTCCAAACAACTGTGATTTCAGGTACTTCCCCTTTTTCCTCCTCGGCTCGCTTTTCGGAGGGAAATTGGTCGGAAACAGTCCGAAAGCGCCGCTCCGCATTCCCCTTCTTCGGAGCAGCGATGGTCGATTGACGGATCAAGCAAATGCACTTATAAATGTGACATCACGCGTCTGGAAGCGGCAAGTTTTCGGTTTCTTACCTGATTCACGTTTTGCCCTTTCCTTAGAGGAAATCATTTGAAAGGCTAAGTAGCTTGTAACTTGCACTTGCTTGCGCACGGTTAACTGCACATACGTGACGACTCGTGTGACTTTGTGAAAAAAAAAACTCTTCCTCGCTTCGCGTCTGGGAGTGGCAATTTTTCGGTTTCTTACCGGATTCACATTTTACCCTTTCTGAAGGGGAAATCATTGGAAAGGCTAGCCAGCTGGCTTGCTGGCTGGAACTTGCAGCTGCTTGCGCGCAGTCGACTGCACGTAAGTGGTGACGCCAAAAGGTGTGTCTGATTCTCCGGGTTCCTCCTGCAGTCCAAACGCGTGCGGGAGGTTAAATTGAAGACCTTGAATTATCCAGACGTGCAGAAATGAGAAGGTGAACGGTTGTTTGTCTCCATATCAAAGTCAGCTATTGTGAAATTCTCCACCTGTGGCAGACCTGCACAAGGAGAGAAGACGCTTCTTACTTTCCCACAGTGACAGAATAAAAATGCAACGCACAAAAACATTTCCTAACAGGAAACAACAAAGTGCACAGCGGATAAGAACATTTGATAAGATTCAAAAACAGTCAGAAGCCCTTGTTGTGCTAAAAACTGAATGAATGAGCGATCTGCCATTCGCGCTAGCTACTGCGCCGCCAATGTTTTGGTATAGAAACATAAAAACAAACGCGATAGCCAGGGTCTACATTTCCTGCATAAACACATGCAAACAAGCTAGCTTGCACAAGAGTTTTCAAAGGAACCGATCCGCTTCCTTCCAGACGTTTTATTTGGCTCGTTTTGGTTGATCTGAATGTGTGACGCAGCACGGCGTCAATGGAAGCATGGGTTTGCGCGGATGCAGCTCCAGCTCCAGCTCATTTTCATTCCAGCTGACACCGTACGTTTCGGTACGTCGTGATAATTCGCCCGCTGCACTTTCAGGTGAATGACCAGGTGCGCCTTCAGGATATATTCAGGTTTGGAAAAGACAATGATTTGTTGACAACATTGGCTTTCGAGGAAACAGGTGTAAACGACGTTTCCGCCGTTTGTTTTCGACACATTCACGAGGACATACGGAGACACGGAGTGACACGAATGTTAACGTTGTGACACAGTGTCCCAGCAGATGCGTCTGCGCCCCGCTCGCCTCGCTGCCGCCCTGAGACGACGCTGCCGGCAGAGCCTGTCAGGCTCTTCCGGTTTGCCGTATCACTGAGTTTGTCAGCTGAAGAAAAAAAAAACAAAACCAGAAGGAACTGAACAAAAACTAAAAAAAAAAACATAAAGTTTTTGGAGACGCATGGCACTCCAGCCATCCAGCCATCAAAGGCTTTTCTACTTGCAATCAAATAACTCAATATATTGACGGAATGCTGAGAAAGACGACCATAAATGACAATAAAAGGCTACTCTACTCTATTTTATTCAAAATGAAACCGTGCAGGAGGCTCACCGGAGGCCCGAAAATAGATGGAGTGACTGTTATGTGTCTTTATATGTGGCTGTGAGTGACTGGCGACGGGTGGCGGCTGGGATAGGCAGGTCGTATCGACAGGATCAGCAGGATAGAGAATGAATGAATGAAAACATGATCCGATGGTAAAACGCTGCTTAGAATCAACGTGAAGAATCGTCAACAACAGCGAGTGAGGCAGTGAAAGGCCGTCTCTTGTCATTTTAAAAGGTAAACAAACAACATTTCCATTGGGAAACATACCGGACTCCTCCGAGTCTCATCTCAAGCATCAGGCTGCTCAACTCCGACAAGAATAGGGATGAACTCGTGCCTCGGGCTGCGCTTGGGTTTGGAGCAAATACCGAAAAAAAATTTCCCACAGTGCTGTCACGTCAGCGCGGAGGAGGATCAGTCCTGCGATAAATGCTTAGTCCATCGCCTGTGTGGGTATCGCACTGTAGGCGGGAAGTCTCTCAAAGGAGGGTCCAGCGTTGGGCTTCTAGGGTTTCTCTTTCGAACCTCAAAGGTAGGACGAAACAAACACACACGCAGGTTCTTTTCTCGAATTGAGTTCAACACAATGAAATGCTCATGTTATCCGAAGCGTCAGTGTGAAAGACTTTAGGACTTCGTTAATCGGTTTATGATTTAAAAAAATCCCATAGGCTGACCCTCAAGACGGTGTGGTAAAGTTCACAAACGCCCAGGCAGTGAACAGGTGAGTGTCTGTCGCTTTGCCTTTTGAGGCATCTTCTACAATGTCCAACGCTCAAACTCAATCCAGCTGAAATCTGACTTTTAAAACAATGCGACTAAAGATTCAAAGATTCAAAGATTCAAAGATTCGAAGAGTCAAAGATTCAAAGGGTTCAAAGGGTTCAAAAGATTTAAAAGATTCATAAGATTCAAAAGATTCAAAAGATTCAAAGGATTCAAGGGATTCAAAGGATTCAAAGGATTCAAAGGATTCAAGGGATTAATTGGATTCATGGGATTCGTGGGATTTGAAGATTCAAGGATTCAAGGGATTCAAAGGATTCAAAGGATTCAAAGGATTCAAAGGATTCAACGGATTTATCGCATTCAAAGCATTCAAAGAATTCAAGGGATTCATGGGATTCATGGGATTCATGGGATTTGAAGGATTCAAAAGATTCAAAGGTTCAAAAGATTCAAAGGATTCAAGGATTCAAAGAATTCATGGTTCTAATATACACATTATGGAAACAGGTTTCCCTGGACAATTCTTTCTTTGCGATCCACGGTGTCCATTGGATATTGCGACATAACAATTAGTGATCTCTACAAAAGTAGAAATAAAGTGAAGTAAATGCGTAACACCACAATCAATAACGGGCAGAAAGTGGGGGATCTAGTAGAAATATAACCTCTGCAGAGATGTAAACCTTGTTGATGTGCCAGTTTCTCCAATGGTTGCACAAATTCATTAATTCATTTTTTTTTTACTTTCTGTCAACAGTCCAGAGCAACGGAGAGTGTGGAAAAGAGGTTAAGAAACGGGTTCAAGCAGGTTGGAATGGGTGGAGAAAAGTTTCAGGGGTTCTTTGTGACAGAGGAATTTCATCTAGAATGAAAGGAAAGGTTTACAAAACAGTGGTAAGACCAGCGATGCTGTGTGGTTTGGAGACAGTGGCACTGAACAAAAGACAGGAGACAAAGCTGGAGGTAGCAGAGATGAAGATGTTGAGGTTCTCTTTGCGAGTGACGAGGATGGAGAGGATCAGGAATGAGTCCATCAGAGGGACGGAACATGGTAGATGTTTTGGAGAGAAGGTCAGAGATGGTTGGGTCATGGATAGAGGAGGGAGAGTGTAGATATTGGTAGACGGATGCTGAATTGGAGGTTGAGATGAAGACCAGAGAGAAGATGTATGGAGGTAGTGAGAGAGGATATAAATATGAACATGTTAGATGTTTTGGAGAGAAGGTCAGAGAAGCCAGACTGAGATGGTTGGGTCACGTACAGAGGAGGGATAGGGACTATGTGGGTAGACGGATGCTGGATTTGGAGATGCCAGGCAGGAGGTCTAGAGGAAGACCGAAGAGAAGATTTATGGACGTAGTGAGAGAAGATATGAAGGTAGTTGGTGTGAGAGAGGAGGATCCAGAGAACAGGGTTAGATGGAGGAGGTTGATTCGCTGTGGCGACCACCTGAAAAGGGAAAAGCCCAAAGGAAAAGAAGAAGACTTCTGCTATCATTAATCATACAA
>CAAKHD010003803.1:16614-35409 GCA_901007705.1 Fistularia tabacaria
GGGTTCCGAGAGCCCCCCCCCCCCCCCCCCCCCCCCCGGTGCCCCAATGGGCCCCCCTGGTTTTTCTCCCCCCTAATTGGCAAACGTTACCCAGCCGGCCGATATAAATTAAAAAAAAAAAAAAAAAAAAAAAGGAAGGAGGAAAAACGTGCTTTCGTTTTGTTTACGGCACTTTTTTTTTTTTTTTGCCTTTATTTGTCATAAATGTAGACATAACTGATTCCCGGCAACATCTGCATGCCTTTTTTTTTATTTTCTTTGCTTTTTCGGGCAAATCGTACCTTCCCCCACCCACTGTCCTGTCATCGGAAATCTGTCGCCTCCAAAGCACGCGCACACACGCACACACACACACACACACACACACCCCGCCGTCTGCCAATGTCGTCGTCGTCGTCGTCGTCGTCGTCGCTATTCTATCTTACCCGCTTGTAGCACAGGTTGGCTAAGTACCTGATATTTTTAACGGATTGTGTAATATGGTGTATAGATGGTAAAGGTGCGGACAGAGCCCAAACGGATATTCTCTTTCCATTCAAACAGAAGACTCAGCCTTTCTGCCCTGGTATTATTCACCCTCCTCCTAGATAAATCACTGCAACGCCAATGATGTTGTCAACGGAAATTGGGACATCTAATAATAAAACTCTTGAATATATCGGCCGCCTGGTTGTCTTCTTAGTCTCACAGTGGCGGCGGGATCGCCCTTGTGATGCGTCAAGCAGGTCGGAGCTCGACGGCCTTGAGAGAAGCCACATTTGAAGCCGTTTATATTAATCGCAACGGCCACTTTCCGTTCAGTTTCGGATTCCACCACACGCACACGTGGTTTCAGCCCTCGGACCCCTGACCAGGCCCTTCCGGAGGCCTTTGCGTGTTGTTTGATAGGATCGTATGATAGCTCCCTCACAGCCAGGGCTTCCTTCCACAACCCAAACAGCAGATTCATGAAGCCTTACAAAGTGTCCGAACGAGGGTGAACGTGGCCCTGTGATTGACAGGTGTCTGGTGGAGGTTAACCCTGACCCTGCCCCCTTTGGGATTGGCTCCACCCCCTGTCTTGTGACCCTCTGCTGGATGATGAACTTACCTGAGCAGCTCAAAAGTTGTGATTTAAAGACGCATCGGGAGGGCGGTGGTTATCCGTGGAGACGCTTCGACCACCATCCTCAGCCAGGAGACACTGAAAGAGTTAGAGCTCTGACGAGAGGAGAGAAGCTCATTTCCACTGCCTTCCACGAGTAGATCTATATCTTACAATAAATCAGGCATGTAAGTGTGCGTTTTCCTTCTCTCTGTCCTGGGGTCTCCCATCAAGGCCGCCACGAGCCTAAAAATGGCCACCGGGCCGCATTATAAAGTGTTTCCGTGGCGCCGCCAATGCTGCTCCAGACGCTGTCCAGCCTGCCGGGGGCGGCGCCCGCCCGGCTTCCCCTCTCCCCGCCGCCATCCCTGACCCCGCCGGGACGGCAGCTTCCATCCCCAGGCAGCCTAGCGGGAAGCGGCGGCAGCTGGTGGCTCAATCTGCACAGTTGCCTCCTCTGCGGACTGCGGCTGCAGAAGCTGTCGGAGTGGGGTATGATCACGATCTCCTCCATGTCGTACTCGTCGGGGTTGAGGCAGCATGGCGGGGAGTCGGCCCCGAAGAGACCCCGCATGGCGCTGGTGATCCAGTGGCCCAAACTGTAACCGACCAAGAAGATGACCATGCCCGTCTGGTAGCGAAGACGTAAACACTGCCGACTATCAGTTCTGACGACCGATGAACGAAGAGTCCCTTATATATCTTCCAATTTAACTGACTTTATAGAGTTCTGAGATGTTTGACGATGTTCGCTTTGGGTCCGTGGCGAGATCGGTGACATCACACGAGAGTCGGCTGCGATGTCACAGGTGCGGGTGTGATGTTTACCCAGTCGGTTGGGATCACAGGTTCCAGGGGGGAGAAGATCCAAGATCTCCATCCAGAGGAGCTCGATCCTGGGAAAACCCTCCGGTGGAGGACCCAAGCTTGAGGGGTGGGGTGAGTACGGGATTTATTTATATGTATCGTGAGAAAAATATAGATTTTATTCTGGTAACAAGAAGTGAGAGGTCCGTGGAGGGTCTCGGTCATCCAGGTCATGGTCGATTGTTTTTAAAATCTTCTTATTTTACCAACTGGAAGAAGAAATTATGTCCAGTTGCTACGATAAGACGATTTGGACAAGAGCACTGGAAAAACACCTGGAACATGGGAACATGCACTTTCTTCTTTCTTTTTGGGCCGTCTCCTTCAGGCCAATTAGCTAACCCTCTTCTTTGCATCCTCTTCACACGCACCAACTAACTTCCTGTCCTCCTTCCCTCCATCCATAAGCCTCCTCTCACCTCAGCATCCTTCTACCCAGATCATCACCGTCCCGAACCATCTCAGTCGGACTCTATCTGCAGAGCATTAAGTACATGCTGTACCCTCCTGATCCTCTCTATTCTCCTCCCTCCAGAAGAGAACCAGAAAGTAAGCAGTGGCAGAACATCTGGAACATGGGGGGCGCATGCATCTTTTGTAATTCTGATTGCCACCACAAGAGGGCGCAAGTGGGCGCACGTACACGCTAAAATGCGCCTCAATTTTTAAACCATTGTACTGACTTGGGGGGGGGGGTTATATATTTTCAAAATGTAGATTGAACCCGAGAAACTCGATTTTTGTTAAAAGTGACAAACTCCAACACACACATGCGGGGTCGGAGAGAGAGACCCACTTCCGGTGTGTTCTCGGAAAAAGCTCATCTGGAGTTGCCACTTCCGCCTGTAGCTACCTCTTCCCCGACACGGAGAAATGGTAAGATGGGCGATTCAGGCTCGACATATGAACAGTAAACGAACAGACATGCCCGGGCGGTGTTTCTTTTTACGTCCGAAGCGCCGTTGACGCCTCTCGGCGGAACATTCTGGTCGTGTAATGTTTTTTTTTCTCCCCCGGCGCTCTCCCAGGGACCGAGCAGGGTGTTAGCTAGCCGGCTAACGCTAGCTAAACACCCGGAGAGCATAGCCCCGGCTTGAGACGTTAAAAAGACATTTCTCTTTATTATTTTAATTATTTTTGTTGCAATAATACCAACCATTATTGTGATTGTTGTCATTACTATTCTGGTCGTCGTGGCAATAGCCAGTTATTGGGTCCAGGGAGCGAGCTTAAGTGACGGTGCCGCGGTTTGACAGCTACGGCTATAAGAGAGAGACGTCCGGGTTCCTCAGCCGAGACACCGGACCTTTAAGGCCTCCTGGCGGGTTCATCTTCGATAAATCCACCCCACAGATTTGCATTCCTCCGTGAGTTACCGCAGTGTGGAGCCTGTTCATCTGCCTGGTGTTCTGATGGAATCACAGTAGTTCAGGAGACCCCCATGCTGATGTCCGGATCAAATGCAATTCCTACTTGGATGTATGTGAAGGATGATCTGCAGCATAGAGGGTCGAACTCATAGGCAGCGTAAATGAGAAAGAGAAGAAAAGGTCATCAATTCTTCTTCTTCTTTTCCTTTCGACTTTTTCTTTTCAGGTGTCTCCACAGCGAATCAACCTCCTCCATCTAACCCTGTTCTCTGGATCCTCCTCTCTCACACCAACTACCTTCATATCTTCTCTCACTACGTCCATAAACCTTCTCTTCGGTCTTCCTCTAGACCTCCTGCCTGGCATCTCCAATTCCAGCATCCGTCTATCAATATAGTCCCTATCCCTCCTCTGTCCATGACCCAACCATCTCAGTCTGGCTTCTCTGACCTTCTCTCCCAAACATCTAACATGAGCTGTCCCTCTGATGGACTCATTCCTGATCCTCTCCATCCTGGTCACTCCTAAAGAGAACCTCAACATCTTCATCTCTGCTACCTCCAGCTCTGCCTCCTGTCTTCTGTTCAGTGCCACTGTCTCCAAACCATACAGCATCTCTGGTCTCACCACTGTTTTGTAAACCTTTCCTTTCATTCTAGATGAAATTCTTCTATCACATTGAACCCCTGAAACTTTTCTCCATCCATTCCAACCTGGTTGAACCCATTTCTTCACCTCTTCTCCACACTCTCCATTGCTCTGGACTGTTGACCCTAAGTACCTGAAATCCTCCAACTTCTTGATCTCCACTCCTTGTAGCCTCACCGTTCCTCCCGGGTTCCTCTCATTTACACACACACATTCTGTCTTGCTGCGATTAACCTTCATTCCTCTTCTTTCCAGAGCAAACCTCCACCTCTCGAGATGTTCCTCAACCTGTTCCCTGCTCTCACTGCAGATCACAATATCATCTGCAAACATGAAAGCAAAGGTCATGAATGACCTTTGAAAATCAGAATGTAATTTGTGAACATTGAAATGCATATGTGCAGCAGGTTTCATTCACCGTGGTCGTTTACGTCGACCTCTCTCCTCCCCCAGACAGCGACCCTGCGTCCGTATCTCAACGCGGTGCGTGCCACGCTGCAGGCGGCCCTTTGCCTGGAGAACTTCTCCTCACAGGTGGTGGAGAGACATAACAAGCCAGAGGTGGAAGTACGGTGAGTCTGCCGGTCACGGCGTTTGCTTTTTAGTGAGAGACTTCTGTAAATGCTGCGCGAGAGGCAGGCAGCGAAGACGCTGAACCTCCTGCTCTTTCCTGGTTTTCAGGAGCAGCAAGGAGTTGCTCCTTCAGCCTGTCATCATCAGCCGCAACGACAAGGAGAAGGTCCTGATCGAGGGCTCCATCAACTCGGTCAGAGTCAGCATTGCTGTGAAACAGGCTGATGAGATTGAGAAGATCCTGTGCCACAAGTTCATGCGCTTCATGATGATGCGAGCCGAGAACTTCTTCATCCTGAGGAGGAAACCTGTGGAGGTGAGGGCCACACGGAGCCAACGCCGGCACCAGTCATTAATGGAGGTCATTTAATTGATATTTATTTATCCGTTCCTATCCTTTGAAACAAAGTAATCCTGCAAAGTAGAGTGGCACGTTGCGGTTGAATGTGTTTTTTATTTCCGAGTCAGGCGCTTGGCATCCATTAATCCCGACGCTGTCGGTCCCCGCAGGGCTACGACATCAGCTTCCTCATCACCAACTTCCACACGGAGCAGATGTACAAGCACAAGCTGGTGGACTTTGTCATCCACTTCATGGAGGAGATCGACAAGGAGATCAGCGAGATGAAACTGTCCGTCAACGCCAGGGCTCGGATCGTCGCTGAAGAGTTCCTCAAAAACGTGAGCTCATTTTGTCTTTATTTCGTCACAATAAGGTGCTTTCAAGCACCTGAGCTACTTCTTTGAATTGAATATTGAAAACAGTGGAAATTCGAGTCCAGAGTGCATCTACTTAGAAGTTTTTCGAGGTCTGAGACATTGCTCAGTTGATTTTTTTTCTTTATTTTTTTGCTTTGTGATACGAGCCGAGATGCGATCCATAAAGTGAAGCAAAGTGAGCGTGTTTTAGCAAAACATTGTAGCATTAACAATAGCTTTGTAGGACGGAGCACAAAATGAAAAACTCCCCCAACCTCCTCCGCCGCCATCATCTTCGTTTAATCTTCAAGGTAAATTCACTTAATAACACCTGTAAACCACTTTATTTCTTTACATTCTCTTCTACTATCTATATCTATATCAAACGCTATCAAGTTTTTTTTACTTAAACATGTAACAAAACTGGGGCTCTCGAATGGACTAATAGCGTTTACATCCATTTTAATGGGGGAATTCAGTTTGCTACCTGAGCAAATTCAGTCACGGGCTTGGTCACAGAAACGATTCAACTCCTAAGTCAGGGTGACACCGTACAAGCGGAGACCGTGCAGAGATGTAAGATCTTCATTTGTACCCCTGGCGTTACTTTTTATTTCTTTGACTCTTTGCAGTTTTGAAGACACACGGAAACACACTCCACTGCCTCCGGAGCATCCACATCACTGAGCGGACAAGGATGTGCGTTGCGGCAAACAATTACCTGCCAAAAAGAGGCAAAAGAGGAGGTGTGGAGCGTTGCTGGCATCTCCCATGCGAAGTACAAATACTGTGATGTATTGGCATTCCGCCCCTGTGCTCAGTAACACTGACGTCTGTGCAGTCCCAGTACTCCGCCCCTGGTTCGGAGGGGGCGGGGACGGGAGGTTTCCTTTCTGTTACTGAGCATAGGCTAGTACCGTGTTTTTTTTTTATTTTGTCAGATGATTTGAAATGGAATTTAAAAAAAAATATATCTATATATATTATATGCACACAAGTTTTGCTTTGTAGAGTTTTGGTAACCGTGAGGGAATCTGTCAGTGCACATTTGATCCTGCAACCCCGCCCTGGACAGCAGCGATGACTGAAGTCCTCTCTTGTCAATGGACTTGCTTTCAATGAGTATGATTAAAATGTTGTACTTTGGTAATTTTGTGTTTGTTTGTTTGTGTTTAATTTTTCATAAACATTTGTTTTGTTTTTTTTACCGTTGAGAAGAAAGACAAAGAAAATCAAACGTCAGGAGCGCAAAGGTTTCTTGATCACAGCTGGTGATCACACATGCAGGGCCAGGTGTCACACCTGCCTTCGACCGCTGAGGTGACAGCTGTGTTTAAAAAGGTTACTTTTTCCTCATTTCTCAAATGTGGACAAGGTAACTGCATGTTTGTGTCCCTAGGTGGGTACTTGTTCACTTATTCGTTCTTTATTCACACGGATTATCCTGCAGTCAATTGTACAATCATTCATGGCGTATGTATATCCAGCTCACATCCATCAGGAAAAACCCTTCCCCCCTCATTCAATGCATGCGGTTTGCAGATTGATGCAGAGGTGTGTGTGCGTGAAACAACTGATTTTTTTCTTTAAATGTATTCACAGTCTTTGGCAGGACACCTTAAGACTTCTCATACAGAAGGTGTGTGACTCCTGCAGCGGCGGTGCGACACAGCAGGGAGTCCACTAAGTCAGGTGATGCGTCATCGACGCGCTTCACGCGTAAACATCAGTGAGGAGTTTGGCTCAAGGCAGAATTACAAAAAAAGATAAGCCTGCATTTGCTGAAGTTGAAGGTCTTAAATGTCTTAAGGATTGGAGAAACATACACATCGCAGTCATTTGGTTCATGCCCAGCAGGGGGCGCTGTGCTTCATTCCATTTACACCCCGTAAAGCGGAAGAGGGGTTGGGAGCGAGCAAGAGAAGCGGGCTAGTGGAATTGGAGGAGTTACAGCTGGAGGTCAGAGGTCACTGCGCTTATTTCCCCTTTGTAATCACTTCCAGTGCTGGAAGATGGCGATCTACATGGGGAGGGGCGTGTCATCATCATCATCATCATCATCATCATCATCATCTCATGGCCCAGCCGGGCTTGCTGCCAGAGGAACCTCCCTCGGGTCGCTCTCTGTGTGTGTTCACGGCATCCACGCCTAGGTATACCAACTCCACTTTACACCCTGAGAACACACACACATTTATGTTCAGGTGTGTCTGGTTGATTGGCGGCGGAGAGGAGGCGGGGCGTACCGTAGGCCACGGGGGTTAGCTTTAGCACGGCGTGCAGCGGACAGCTCAGGTAGGGCAGCTGCTCTGTGGAGGTAAAGTCGACGGTCGATCAACCCGTTCCATACCTGCCAGGTTTACATGTTTTCCTTGAGTTTGAGCGGTTCCTACCTGCCGTCTTGTCCAGGAAGTACGCCAGGAGGCAGCGCATCACCGCCTGGTGGCAGACCACCAGGACGTTCTCCTGTCTCTCCAGCTCCATGATCACCGGCTCCAGGCGCTGCACCAGGTCCTCGTACGACTGGCGGCAGAGAGACCCGTTGTGACGGTCAGGCCCGTTACCCACACCACACCCGATCACCTCGGGATTGATCATTGACAGTGATCAAATATTGCTATTCTACGGCGATAGCAGCCATTGGGGTGCTCCACGGATGAAAAGCACGAAGCATATTGGATTATTCTGGGTGGGTTAAAAGTAATAGATTACTGCGCCCTCTGACCTCTCCTCTCAGGTAGCGGTAGCGGTACTTGTCTTGGTCCCTCAGCTCAAACTCTCGGGGGTAACGCTCCTGGATCTCCTCGTACGTCATTTCTTCGCACACGCCCTTTGGGACCGGAGGGGGCGTAGTCAGACTTTTCCCTTTTTTTATTTTTTATTTTTCAAACAGCATCCGTCGACCTACCGCGTCAATTTCATTGAGAGCCTTCCACTGCTCGTAGGGCACCCCCAAACACTCAGCGGTCTGGACGGCTCTCTTCATCTGGCTGGTCCAGACCCTCAGGTCCTTGATGTTCCGCTCCTGAATGTATTCCCTCAGACGCACGGCGAACTGGGGGACGGCGCGAGAGTTAAAGTCAAACGCCGGTGCGATCGCGACGCTTACCCGGACGTGGCATGGCGCCCGCGGGGCATACCTCCCTGCCCCTGGCCGTCAGGTCCGAGTCGCCCCCGATGCGGCCCTCCGTGTTCAGGCGGCTCTCGCCGTGGCGGCACAGGAAGATGGAGCGCGGCGTCACGTGGATGTTCATCAGGTAGTAGACAATCCTGCTCTGGGTGTGGTCCAGGACACGGTTCACCAGGTGCCGGCGGCCCAAGTCCATGACCTTCATGTAGGACAGGTCCCTGTGGGCGGAGCAGGGGCGCGTTCATTCATTCAGTCAGCCGTCATCTTTTCTGCTCAACGTGGAGGGGCAGAGCCCATCCCAGCTGTGATTGGGCAAGAGGCGGGGTTCACGCTGGACCAACCAATCACAGGGATTCATATAGAGACATACAACCATACACACGTCTGGACGACGGAGGTCTCCAATGATCCTCCTGCGTGTTTTCAGACTGCTAGAGGAGGAATCCCACGCAAACACGGTGAGAACATGGAGACTCCACAGCCGTCAGAATCCAACCGGGGACCCTCTCGCTGTGACACGGAAGTGCTGACCGCCGTTTATTCATTTACTCACCTGTCCAGAACCTGGTCCAGGGGCTGGTAGGAGGACTCGTAGCACTGGATCCTCTTCATGAAGTCCTGCAGGGCCTCCTGCGCGTCGCAGCTGATGTAGTCGGGGCTGCTGAGCTTCACCTGCTGCGAGAAGGAGGGAGGAGAAAGGGGCCGAGTGAGCGGCCCGAGTTTGGGGAAAAAAAAGGAGTAGCTGCCTCCTCTCCCTGCGGGACTCACGACTATGTTCTGCGCGATGACGTCCAAGTCCTCGCACACCGACTCCACGAAGAACACCTGCGTTCAGGGGGGAAAGAACAAGTGGAGTGATCAGGTCCGGCCTTCTGACCCAGGACCAACCCCGCCGTCCTTCCCCGCACCTTCAATCCGTTCTGCTCAGCAAACCTCAAGATGGTTCCCCTTCGTTCCCTGGTCGTGTTCGTGGCGTCGAAGACCTGAGAAGGAAGTGGGGTGATGTTCCGCGAACTTCTGACAAGCACCGAGGAGGAGGAGGAGGAGGAGGAGGAGCTCAGGGACTCACCGCCACTTGCCCGCCTTCAACACTCAGGTACTGCCGGACGTCGTTGAGCGCAGCCATGGCGCATCGGCTGTGGGGAGCCCGCAGACGCAAGGTCGGAGTGTGTGAGTGTGTGTGTGTGTGTGTTGGTCGAAAGGCCACGAGGAAACAGGTGCCGCTCACCGTCGGATCTGAAAGCCCTCCTCGTTATCTGGACTGAAGAACTGGAAAGACGTGTAGATCTTCACGCATTCCCGCCGGTACTGGCCCACGTTGAACTCTGCAACAGATTCGAGACCTTCGGTTTGTATGAGGAGACCGTGGCTGGAGGACAGGAGTGAAGGAGGGCCGAGAACATTGTTGCAGGAGAGGAGTGAATGTGAGCGCAGGAGAGGAGTGAAAGGGGCAGTAGGAGCACCTTTGGTCGGCACGCCGATCCAGTTGAGGTAGCGGGTCAGCTTCCTGGAGATGTAGGTCTTCCCGCGAGCTGGAAGCCCCACCATCACGATGACGGTGGGGCAGTTGGTCGTGCACACTAGGAGAGCGTGAGAGTGTCTTCCATTATAGCCGATCTATTACTGATAACAGTTCGATATGCTGATAAATATCGACCCGTTTGAAATCTGAGCCTGACTCAGCAAAAAAGGGCGCCGCAGAGGCAAGGGGGGGGGGGGGGCGTCAGTGCAGAAAATTAAAAATGTATTTAATTCGAATTAAAAAACAATTATCCGTGCGTAAAAACTCCATCCGTCGGCGCCCCGAGTGAGCGACGGTGACCGCCGGACGAGACGCCCTCCCTCCCCGGCGTCCCCCCTCCGTCCTCCCCGCCGCCCTGCGTGTGTCTTACCTCGTCTCTGGGCGACGTGCCCGTTCGTGCACGGCACCCAGGTCTTGCCGAGCGGGTTCTGGATGAGCTCCCGCGGGGGCGTCTCCGATAAGAACTCCTGGTGGTCGGGCATGACGATGTGTGCGTGTGTGTGTGTGTTGATGGGTGGGGGTTCTGGACCCGGAGGAACCCGAACCCTTGGAATTCCTGAGGACAATATGAGGGGGGTCCGGCACTGCATCAGCTGTGAAAGCAGCTACCGTAATGACTGGACAACCAACGCAACGGGGTTTTCGGATCAAAACAAACATGCACGCTGTGCGCCAGCTGGGGGGGTGGGGGGGTCAAACCTTATTAGTCGGTTGTTTGAAAACACCTTCCCATTAAATATAGATTGGAAGTAAAATAGATACATGAATGACGACTATTATTTATTTTAGGAATAAAAAATCTATTCAACCCTACCAAACACCTATTAAATGTAATTTATCATCATGCCCACTATATTCTCTATCACGTCATGTCAGGTTTTTATACATTTATAATGCAATTTTTTTTTAATTCACAGTAACGTGCAATATAATTCTTCTCAATTCCAGGAGTAATAGAGTATCTTATTTTATCAACAGGTGTCAAAAGTGAATAAATGCACACCTGGTTGCGACCAGACGGGCCATCCAGCGGCCCGTCTGCATATTTCCCGCAGCCATAAACAAACAGATATGGCTTGATTCAATCGTACATCAATATGGCAATTAACTGACATGAAGAAACATAAAGAATCTTATTTTGTAATCAAATAACTGTAGATAGTAACAACAGTAATAGCCCTGTGGAAAACAAACAGAAAAAGAAATGACAATAGTCCTGTTTTTTTTAACCTGTATTGAATTCAAAGTGTAACAAAACATATAAACAAACAAACATGGCTAAATTCAGTCGTACATCAATAACAATTGACAGACATGAAGAAACATAAAGAATCTTATCTTGCATCCAGTCAAAGAACTGAACAACCCAAAATAGATAAAGAAGTGGCAAGGGGAATACAAAATGTATTTGGCTTCATGAATCTAAGGGAACATCACTCGTGAAACAGTACATTTTGGGGGTTTTCCGCAAGTTTGAAAGACCTTAAAGAAGGTAAAATAGGGGCGGGGGGGGCATTTCTGCATCCTGTTTTTGTGTATGAAGAACATGGCCAAACCTAGAGTAACACTGACACAAAAGTCCTGTTTTCCTGCAGTGAAAATCGCCGCTTTCGGCCAAAGGCGTGTGTTTTTTACCGTAATGACGCGCCGCGCACCCGGACCAAAACAAGTGTTCACATGAAAAGCACATGGGCAGCGAGTGCGGCCGCGGGACTGGCCAATCAGAGGACGCGCCACGCCGCGCCGCGGCCAATGGCGACGCGCGGGGAGCGCGTGCTGCCCTGCGTGACGCGGAAGGGGCCCCGAGGCTGCGCGCGCAGCCCGACTCCCAACTCTTGGCCACGTGACCGCAACGTGCCGCCGTTCAGAACTTGTCAACAGAAGTTGTTTTTCAGTCCCTGCGCGTCAAACTGAAAATGATATTTTGATGAGATTTGATTAGAAATCCATTGCCGAAGTGAGGACCATGTATCTTACTCTACCTATAGCCCCTAAAGCAAAAGAAAGGCACTTTAAAACAATGAATAACATCGACCCATCTAAAAAATTGATAAGGTTACGCTTTCATATTGAACATAATATTTTTATTTATTCATTTATTCAACCTTTATTTAGTTATTTATTTATGTAAAGACTCAGTGAGCTTACTAATCTCTTGCTCAAGAGTGTCCTGGCCAAAAATGGCAGCACAGTTATAAAATTTAAGATAACAAAAACACACAATTTACAATTCATAATGAAAGTTAGTGATCCTATCTAGCAGAAACACATTTTACACACAGATTCAGAGACAATTTAAAAGCAGTTACACACTGAATTTTCATAAAATAACTAAATTCTCTTAAAAGACTCCACTGAGACCAATTCCTTCAACTTCAAAACATTCTGCAAAGTGTTCCATGCAGTTGGAGCAGAAAACTGAAAGGCCGTCTTTTCAAACTCTGATGTGACCCTTGGTAATGATAACAAAAGAGCATCTTGTGACCGAAGACTATAGGCTGCAGCATCCCTTTGCACCATGTACCTCTGCAGATACGAAGGGAGCTGACCAAGAATACATTTATAAATGATTAAGTGCAAGTGCCTAAGCCTTCGTATGGTGTCCAGCCGGCACGAGTGTACAGCACACAGTGGTGCCTGAGTGCTCCAAGACCAGAGATGAACCTCAAGTCAAGACTCCATGATAACCAGTGTCCAGAGCTCTCAGAGCCTGGGCCGAAGCGGTCATGTAGACCCTGTCACTGGAGTCTAACACAGACATGACAGTGGCTTCCACAAGCTTTTTTTCTGGCCTCAAAAGAGAGACAAGCCCGAATTCGAAAAAAGGGTCCCAATTTCGGTTTCAGTTTATCTGTGCATTTTGTAAAGACAAGACTGAAACTACGGACCATGTATTTTTCTCATGTGAAAAAGTACACCGTTTTGGGGTTAAAACTCGGAAATAGATGAAAGAAAAGTTTCCATCATCACCAATCTCTCTGTGTCAATGTTATTTTAGGTTTGGCCAAGTTCTTCGTACACAAAAAACAGAATACAAAAATGTCCCCCATATTTTACCTTCTTAAAAAACAACTTTGAATTACATCACAAATCTTTAATAGTTATGAAAAAACTTCTGAAATGTTCTGAAATTATTCATTGTTTTCCACACAGCTTTACTCTGAAGTTATTTGACTGGATACATAGTATGATTCTTTATGTTTCCTCATGTCAGTTAATTGTCATTGATGTACGATTACATTTAGCCATGTTTGTTTGTTTATGTTTTGTTACGCTTTGAATTTAATAAAGGTTTAAGATTGACAGGTTGATGATACGCCCCTCCCCATGTAGATCGCCATCTTCCAGCACTGGAAGTGATTACAAAGGGGAAATAAGCGTAGTGACCTCTGACCTCCAGCTGTAACTCCTCCAAGAAAGTTTAAGAAAACTATTGCAAACAAACAGCCGCCATGTTTAAAGGCCAGCAGACAGTTTGGAGAGTGAACAGTCTAGTTAACTTTCCAATTTACACACGTTTCATTGAAAAATACTCTTTGAATCAATAACTTTGATCATTTTTCCACATCCGCTTCCAGCCTTTGAGCCTCGGAGACCTGAGGGGGGGAAAATAATTGTAAAGGATTAAAAAATGTTTTGTTAATTTTTGCGAGATCTCACAAAGTGGCTTGGGGGAAAAAAAGACAAACTTTTGTGAGAAAACTGTTTACATCAATGGCAATGTTCTTCCGGGTCATCCATGGTCAGAGCGGAAAAAGCGTCCTGTTTTTCCCCGCCCCATTTTACGAGATTTCACAAAAGTTTGGCGAGATCTTGTAAAAATGTGTCTTTTCTTCACAACGTTCTCCCCCATGTTGCCTTGGGGCTCCATGCGGAGCAGAGGCTGCTAGCTGGCACACAGCACTGTTTGACTTTTTTTTAACGTATTCATTACGTCGAGAAGGAAGGATATTTCCGTGTATATGTTTCCTTTCAGGGGACGCAGTGGTTCTACGTCTCCATGCCACGTGTGAATGAGAGGATGAATGGGTGTATGTTTCTATTTGACGTGTCTAAATGCTGTGAATATGAGAGAGTGAATGGTTGTATGTCTCCAGGTGATGTGACAAAGTGAGTGATTTGACATGTGAAGGAAAGGATGAAGGGCTGTACGTCTGTCTTTGGCACGTGAATGAGAGTGAAAGGTTGTTTGGCTGTATATGATATGTGAACGACAGGGTGAATGGATGTATGTTGCTATGTGACGTGAAAGAGTGAATGCTTGTACGTCTCTATGGTTGAAAGATTCACAGATTCAAAGCGTTTATTGTCACATGCACAGTGTCGAAATGTGTTTCCCTGTACACTGAAATTCCTACAACAGTGCTGTTGCTAAGAAATGATGACAGTAAACATTATTATAAATATGAACAATGATAGCAGTGCAAGATGAATGTCTCTATTAGATGCCGTTTCTTTTCTTTTCTTTTAATTTTCTTGACTTGTCTTTGCCGTTTAACCTTCCAAGACGCCTCCGGGAAAACACGCAATACATATAGGTTAGCGTTCACCGGATGAACTCTCGCGGGATTACAAGAGAATCCGCGAAGGATGCGGTGCGTTCAGGTACGGGGTACGACAGTACCACTGTTTCACCACTAAATAGCAGCACTTGCGTCTGGAAGAGGTTCAGCATGTCCGGGGATTCGTACAGGCTCGTTCTCTTTTGTTTTCTAACTTTATTGAACTTAGAAAACATGAGTAAACAGGCGCGGCAGATTTCAAGCAGACACAAATAACTGATTACACGAGGGGGATCAAAAAGTAAAGGATTTTTTTTCTTTTTTTTGTGTGTATTTAGTTTGAGGAATGTAAGGGAATTCACAAGACAGAATACTTTTTGGCTTTTAGGTCTTTTTAAAATCATCTTTCAAGATTTTGTGGACAATTCGAAGGTGAAATTGGGAGGATTTTTTTTAAATATGAAGAACTTGGCTGAACACAAATAACATCTCTTTTGTTTCCGAAGCGTAAACCAAATGTTGTTATGTCATCTTTCCAGAGAAAAGCGGATAATGATGGTTTTTGAAATACAGCCCATAAACAGTTGACTCTCACAAATGAGGAAAATGCATTGTCAGTGGTTTTCAATGTCCTCTTCACAAAATGTGCAGTTATTATCTTTAATATTAAGCATAACCTAGCTTACTGATTGATTCTTTTATCAACTTTTTTTAAATATCGTTTTTTATTTTGACGCCCAGGGAACAAATTCTCTCTAAAAGCCCTTTCGAATGAAGGAGTTACCGGATTTCCTTTCCAGAATTAAAGTTCCCTTGATTGATGGCGAGGGCAGTCTCTTTTGTATGGTTTGCTGTGTCATTATGTTTTTGGTGAGAAGCCTCCCGAATTCTAATTTGGGTGGATTAAAGCTGTGTTTTTCGCAGAATTGTCGAATAGATTACCATTACTATCCATAAGGTCAGTTCTTGACCTTATATTCCTCTCAAACCGGTCTGTGTACAATAAGGATTTGTTGTGACGCAATCATTTTGGAATGGTATTTATAAAATTGCTGAAACAGGAAACACAATGTTCGTGAAATTGATATATCATTGATAATCACTTGTTATTCGGATACATTTTGCTGAGATGTTCAAGAACCCTCAGGACAAACCCCAAAGGGTTTTGTTAACAGGACAAAAAGGGGATTAAAGTAAAACAAACTAATATAGAATCATTTAAAAAAATGAATGTAAATTAATTCAAACAATGAAAACATGTCTCAGAGGTGAACCCTTTGGAATTTCAAATACACAAATGATCTGAAATGAAATAATTTAAATTAGAATATACAAAAGTGAATTAAATAAAATAGTAAAACAAATCTAGTACATAAAATAAAATAAAATAATTTAAAGTGCAGTAGAATAAAAATGGTTTTAACATTTAGTTTCATTTAATATGAAAACAGATCCAAAAGCCCATCAGTCTCCTGCAGCCATGTTTAACAGTTAATTCTTTTGACTTTTAATGACAACAGACAGATTGATAGATAGATAGACGGACAGATAGACAGACAAACAGACAGACAGACAGATAGATAGATAGATAGATAGATAGATAGATAGATAGATCGGTAGATAAATATATGGATGAATGAATGGATCCACGGATGCGGCAACATCAGCAGTCCCATTGAGCAGGGGTGGACGCGCATGCGCAGACGTTCCTCCGGCACAGGCTCTGAACTTCCCTAAGATCGGTGTGTGTATGTGTGTGTGTGTGGGGGGGGCATATTTTAGCCCCCCCCCCCCACACACACACACTTCCGCGTGTTCACAGCCAACGCCTTTCTGCCTTCGCATCTGCGCAGAACAAATGCGCCGTAGCACGGTGTTTACCCCCCCCCCCCACGCTGGAGGCAGCTTCATGGCCACGCGGGTTTCAATCGTGCACGATGGTGTTTTTGTTGTTGTCGGCTGACCTCGCGTCCGTCCAGAATTACCTGTATTTTAAGTGGGAAAAACCGCGCCCTTGAACGCATCACGGGGACCAAATGGGAGGTCTTTGTTTACTTTTTCTCTTCTTCGACTTTCCACTTCTCTTCTTTTGACTCCATTTGGTCTTTTTTTATATCTCTATACAAATTTTAAATTGAATATTTAAAAAAATGTCAAACTGAAGCCTTTGTTTTGGGCAAGATAAATAGTCAAATGTGTAATTGTCGTCACCGCCTTGGGAGTGAGTTCTCCATCCTCCGGCAGGTAACGGGGTGTCGTACCATCAGGTAGTAAAAACATCAGAGTACTTCGAAGTACCATGAAGTACAAGTATGGTGAAGTACGAGACCCACTCCTGTTGTGCTGTGTGGCCGGAAATGGGACTGGCAGAGAGAGAAGATGGCGGCGCTGCCGCAACAGGTTTACAAAGGACGGTTTTATTTGGAAAAGCTGACGGCGTCTCCGGGACGACCGGAGACAGGAAGACGACGCACCGGTGAGAAAAAACGTCACTCCTTGTTTCTTCTTAACTCTTCTGTCCTCGCTCAGGAGACGGAGCTTCTGGACGGCTGCTGCTGCTGCTGCTGCTGCTGCACGCCGCCGTCAGGGACGGGACGCTTGCGCCTCTTCAACAGAGGGTTGTTGGACGCGTCCAGGTCCTTGATCTTCACCTGGTCGTAGTCCACACGCATGCTGGCCAGAGCGCTGGTCATCTCCTCCTGAGGGGGCGGGAGACACACCTTCACACATCCATCCATCCGTCCATTTAAACATCCGTCCAGACACATACATATATGCATCCGTCCACAGACCGATCCATCCATCCATCCATCTGTTCATTCATCCCTCCATCTACCATCCATTCCTCCATCTTCCATCCATTCACACATCTATCCATCCATTCATCCGTCCACAGATCCATCCATACATACATCCGTCCTTCCTCCCACCCACCCCTCCATTCATCCATGTACCAAACCATCCATCCATCCACCAACCCACCCACCCACAATTACAGCCATCCATCCATCTGACCATTCGTCCTTCCATCCACCCATCAATCCACTCACTCACCCATCCGTCCATCGATGCATCATCCGCACAACCATCCGTCCGTCCACAGTTCCATCCATCCATCTATACATCCATCCAATCATTCCGCCTTCCATCCATCAATCTAGTTCATTCATCCATCCACCCATTCGCAACATCTATCCATCCATCCGTCCTTCCATCCACATCCATCCATTCATCTGTCCACACATCATTCCATCAATTCGTCCATCCATCCATCCATCCATTGACACACCCACCCACAAATGCATCCATCCATCTACCCATCAATCCATCCATCTTCTATCTATCCATCCATCCATCTACCCATCAATCCATCCATCCATCCATCTATCCATCCATCCATTCGTCCACCCACCCACCCATCTACCCATCCATCCACGCGCCAATCCATCCATCCTTCCATCCATACATCATTCCATCCATCAATTTGTTCCTCCATCCATCCATCCATCCATCCATCCATCCATCCATCCATCCATCCATCCATCCATCCATCCATCCATCCACCTACCCAGCGGTGGAGTTTCAACCTTGACAGGTCACCTGTCAATCACAGGGGTCACATAGACGTGCAAGGAGAATTGAACACCCCATACACACACACACACACACACACACACACACACACACACACACACACACACTCACACACACACCATGACATTTTCCCACAGGTGTTTGTCTTCCGTCAGAACCCGGGTGGTGTGGAGCGGCGTGGGGGGGGCCATCTTGGATTGCTGCCCAGAAGAGAAGACAAACAGCCGTGAGTGTTTGATCTGAGAGAAGAGCAGGACTCTTCAGAACCGCATTAATTGCATGTTTATCTGCACGTGCGCACTCACGCTGATCCACGGGTGCTTCATGAACTGCCCGATGGTCATCCTCTCGTTGGGGTCCGTCTTCAGCAGCTGCACGATCAGCTGCTTGGCTGCGGAGAAGAGGAGGAGGAGGAGGTAGGAAGTCAAGACTTTCAGAATAAAAGCCCGCCATGTTTTCGTCCGCTCACCTTCGCCCGACACCTTGGACCACTCCGGCTTCGGGAAGTTGTAGTGGCCCCACCTGATCCGGCACCTCATCCCCGGGGAGATGGCCTGACCCGTGTGGGAGTAGAACGGAGGGGAGCCACACAGCCTGAGGAGGGAGGGATAAGAAAGGGGAGGAGAGATGAGGAAGAAGGAAAGAGGAGGAGGGGGAGACAAAGGGAGGGGAGGAGGGAAGAAGGGGAGCAGGAGGGGAAAGGTGAAAAAGGAGGAAGAGAAGAAAGAGGAGAAGGGAAGAAGGTTACAAGAGAAAAGAGGAGAGGGGCAGGTGAAGATGGGGGAGGAGGAGAGAGGAAGGAGGGG
>CAAKHD010003805.1:30396-43695 GCA_901007705.1 Fistularia tabacaria
CCGGGCCTCGGAAAACCCTGGCCCTTCAACCCCCCCGGAGAACAAGGGGGGGGGGGGCGGCGGCCCCCCCCCCCCCCCACACACTCCCGAAATCTGGCTCAGATGTGAAGGAGTGTAATCATGTTTGTGTTATCTGAGCTTGGTTGACCACTCTTCCACTGCAGACTTCTGCAAATTAGTGATCCATGGAGACAGACACCCACAGCAATGAGTAGCAGCTAAAGGAAAGCATCGCCTATGCTCCTCTGCAGACTTGGCTCACGTTGCATAACAACCCAGTAAAGAGGCGGCGATCGCAAAATAGTAAAAACCGAGGACAGGCTAATTCGGTCCTTCGGTCGATGTTGTTGTTTGCGCTGAAATCACGTTGCAAAATAACCGAATAAAGAGACGCCGCGAGTGAAATAGTTAAACCAGGGACATGCTCATTCGGTCCTTTGGTCGATGTTGTCGTTTGCGTTATAGTCACGTCGCGTTATAACCCGATAAAGATACGACGTTAGTGGAAACGTAAAACCTGAGACAGGCTAATTCGGCCATTTTGTGGATTGTCGTTTGCGCTAAAATCCCCGATGCAAATATCAGTCCCGCGCATTCTTGTCGACACGACTGACGAGCCAGACAAACACAAACGGCAAGGCCGAGATTAACATGGACCGATCAATCACGACAGCAGATGATGCTTTGACGCTCCAAAAAAAGAGGCGACACTGTGATACAGGCGGGGATATTTCTTCCGACACCTGAAAGTGCTTTCGGTTTGAATTAAATTAACCGTCAAGTGCATCCGCTATAACGTGGCGGGGGCCATCTTGTGTTTACCACGACGCCCCCGCGTGAGATAACTGTTTGTGCGACTGGCTCAGCGGGAGCGAGGCTTCAGGAAAACAGTCTAAACGGCGCGGAGAGAAGGATCTTAAGATACCAAACCGAGATCAGTCAATTCATCCGGGTTGCCAGAGAGGGTTTGCCGGCGCATTAGCATGGAATATTACAGTGCTTGGGCGTAACGGGGCCCCCCCTGCGGCCCCCGACAGCAAAGAAGATCCGCGATATCAGCTGGCAGACAGTGACACGCGATAATTCACTTCTTAAAAGGCAGACACTGCAAGATGGCGGCAAGTTCCTGGATGTATGCAGACGCAGGAAACAGGATAACAGTCAGTTATTAGCATACCCAAGTCGTGTTACTGCAACTTCAAATTTACTGGAAATAACCTGCCAGTCAGAACCAGGCTATGCTTAACGGCGCTGTTATCCATCCCGATGCTCCGGCTGAGGGTTAAGTGATGACACGTTCGGCCATAAAAGAAAACGACGCTGTATATTTTTTTGTGTGGAATATTGCTAAAGCGGAGAAGCTAAGTATAAACCGGGAGACACGCATCTGCTTCTGTGAATATTAGGTTGTGAACCCATTAGCCGGCTGTTAATTGAGGATGGAGAATGGAAGGATGCATAATAAAGCATGAGACTCGTGTAAGACAGAAAATGGCCGCTGCGAAATTGCTGCCGTTTCACGAAAGATATATTTTATCATTGTACCAAAATACGGTTATTAATTTATTCATCCACTCTCACGCTGGGTTTTCACGACAAGGTCGAAAAGGACAAATCACCTCGGTTCTCCCTTGGTAGACGCACGCTGCGAGCGGTGAGCCTTTCCATCTGTCACCTCGCTCCTGTCGTCTCGTTTCATTTCTCGCCTCCCCTTGTTTCTGATTCATATTTTCATCTTTACTTCTCAAGCAAATGCGCTATTCCAAACAAATCACGGGAAGTAGAGAAGGCACGGGTTTATTTATTGTTTTAATACTCGCTGAGTCTCCAGCCAACCCACAGCTGGGTCTGGCATGCCCTCCAGCTACTTGCAGATATGCGATAGAAGTCAAATTAAACAGGAAGCTATACTAAAAAATAAATATATATGGGTTTGTCATGGAACCCTACGATGCCGCGTGGTTAACTTATCTCTGGGATGGTGATAATCCCATTAGGAGTCGTGCGAGAGGCGGCGGAATTGGACGTGCCGCAGCGAATTTCTCTGTTTTGTTGTGAAGGCTGGTTGTGAAGGTTTGTTTTTGTGTCTGACCGCGGCTCAGCTTTAACGGAAAAACACAGGTTGCGTCTAAAAGTCCCCAAACAGCGGGGGAAGTTCGCACGTTAAGATGCTCAGTGTCAGAAAAGTGGCTCTAATTTGTGAAAAAGAGGAGAAAAAATATCAAAAATCAAAATCGGTCAACGTATTATCTAGTATCCCCCTCATCAATCAAAGAGTAGCCATGGGTTTGGAGTTAAAAATGTATCAATTTGTAAAAAAATTATGAATATGTTGATATGGGGTGCACGGTGGTTCAGTGGCAAGTGCTTGCGTCTCGCAGCGAGAAGGTTACCGGTTGGATTCCGACACACAGGACCTTCTCCGTTTGGAGTCCCCATTATCCTCCAGTACCTGTCAGGGTTTTCTCCAGGGTTCCCCAAGTACCTACATCAGTTCAAAAAATTGCAGGGTATTCATTCGGAGACCCTAATTTGCCCACGGGACCGTGTGATCGCCTGGCGACACCACTTGAAAAAATAAGATCACATTAAATAAAAGTTTTTTAAATCCCGAAGGAAATTTGTTGTGCCGGATGGCTCCAAAATTGAAGAATAAAGAATCATATTGCACATGACAAGGAATTAAAAAAAATCCACATTTTATGGGAAGCTCTCATTATGTGATGTGACAGGGGATATATTTCATTCGATAAGTCAAAATAAAAAACAAATAAATACATTAAACCCAATAGATTATGCGAGGCATGCGGCTGTAAAAAAAAAAAAAACACAGGAAAAGTTTCGCCCGGGGAAAAAAAAGTCCCTCAGCCTGTGTTTTATTGGACAAATAAATGCCAAAACATACAAAACATGAACAAATCAATTTATAATAACTGAAGTGTGTATTTTGATATATTCTCACCATATACTACACTGCATCAGCAGCTGAAACATTAATTCTAATTTAAGATCAAACTGAGCCTTTTAAGAGCGGACGTCTTGGCGCTGTTCCCTGGTTCGATTCCCCGCGCTCCCAGGAGCCTGTCGGAATGTCTTTGAGCAAGACGCCGAACCCCCAAAGCGCTCCTCCGGCGCCGCTAAGCAGCTGCCTGCTGCTCGCAGTTTGTCCATAAAGGGTTTAAACGCAGTAGGCGATATTCGCTGACGTTGCCCTTTATGTATCGCTGAATGTGACAAAATAAACAGCAATTCCCAACCCGCCGCGTTTTTTTATTGGCTAGCCTTCCGAAAACGTGCAGTATATTATTATACCCGAAGCCAAGACACATTATTTTAGAGATAATAGACACGTGAGGTTTGTTTGTGAGGTTGATAAGAAATAAAGAGTGAAAATTAAACGAGCCATTTGCGGGCCATTGTTGACATATTCTGCTTGCAAAGGAATCTCCCAAACCCCCTTGTTTTATCTTTTTTTTTTTCATTTTTGCAGACTTGCATATGTATTAGGTTCAGAGTTCACACTCCTCTCTGCAGCAGCTGACAGACTCGGCGCCATCATGAATTATTGCACCGAATCCCGAAAGCGCGGGACCAACAGAAGCGTTGGTGAGCACCTGGTGTTTTAAATGCACTTTGTGTACGTGTGTGCGGTGAATGAGAACCCCCTCCTGCTCATGTTTGAATGACGGATCGCTCTTCGGGAACACCGGCGTACAAAACGCCCCCTGTCCAAAGTATCCCCTCTGACACGACATCGCAGGGTAAACACCGGCGTAAATGATACTATTAATTACGGCTCTGTCTCATTAATTGGGTCGTTTTTTTCAAATGGCTTTTTTTTTTTTTCTCCCCACGCTTCCGTGAATCGCACAACGCACCCCGGCTTTGTTTACCTCACAAAAGCACGGAAAAGGGCTCCCGTGGATAGCGAACGAAAAAAAAAAAAACAACGTCTCCGTTAAACTAAATTCAAGTGACTGCCGGTGTTGTTGAAATGGAAATATTTAAATAAATCAATGACTAAATACCCTTGAACCTGTATTCCGGCGAGCCTTCGTTGCTTTGTGCAGGCCGCCCGAGCTTGTCTGTCCTTGCTGGATTTTATTTATGTTCACGCAGGGGTCGAGGGTTCTGCATATCCCGCATAACGGACTATTTATTACCAAACCTCTGGCTTTATCGCCTGCGCCGTCGTATATTACGAGCCGGTGAGATCACCTCAGAGATACCACCGCCGGGCTCGTAAATAAGCCAAATGACATCACGGCGTCGCCAGCGGAACAAAAAAACAAAACAAAACAAAACAAGGCACTCAAAAAAGCAAACGGGAACGTCGGCGAGTAACTAATCCTGCGTGTGCTCGAATTAAGATACGGCATCTTAATCCGTACGGAGGAACAACCTCTCGCCACTTCGCGAGTCTTATTCATTCATCCAATCAGCTAAAAAACACTTGCGGTTTGAAAGCAAACAACGATAAACAAAATGCATTACCCCGGCTGCTCGGCGCGGACCTCGAGGCGCTCCGAGCAGACACATAATTACATTCATCAAAAGGCGAATGCAGATTACGATTGTTTCCTTCTTGAGCGTGGCTATGGGCCATACGCATCTAAACAGGGAACTATCTGTCCCACATTGCCGAGGCGCGACAGTCAAACACGGGCGCTTTGGGACCGTGTTTACAGAAACATCTAACACGATAAGGATTTTAAAGGGAAATGACAAGCCTGGTGAAATTACCCCTGTGTTTACCATTTCTCTCTCTTCCCCGAGCCTCCGAGGAGTCTTTTATTTTCCACCTATAAACTGAATAAAAGCCCGATGAGAAGAAGGCAGCACTGAGAGCCGGGTGTAAAATAGCTTATTCTAGGAGGCATTCGCTTTGGTTTTTTAAGGGATGGTTTCAGCTGAAAAAAAAAGAAAAGAATGAAAATGCATAATGCAAATGTTCATTTTGATTATCGCTATTTTTCTAATTCTAAACTCCATACAAGTCATGTGGACTTTCCCCCGGGGCCACCCTTATCTTTTCCGATTCTTTGTGGCTATTCTCCGCTTTCCTCAGCCCAACTGCCAAGAACACTTTTCTCCAGGGAAACCGGTTTTGAAAAGGAAAAAAGGGAAAAGCTGTACAATTTAATTTAACCGAAAACACAAAACAAAAAAAAAAAAGAAAAAGAACAAAAGTGCCAGGTGTTCCAGGCAAGTTGATCTTTGCGAAAAAAAAACAAAAAATTACAAAGGTTTTGACCTCATGCCAAACACATGGAGTCATGATTTGAATTTTGCATGCATATTTATAGTTACATTGATTAAGCCTCGCCGATCTACACCGCTCACCAGAAAACCACTAAAAATGGCACGGCTCATTCGAGTAACATGTTTCGTGGGCAAGCCTGTGACGGTACATTGGCAAATTTCATTCATTCATCATGTAGATCACTTATCCTTCAGTCAGGGTCAGGCAGCCATTATCAATATGATAATAAATAAATCTTGAAGATGCTTCTTTGACTCTTTTCCAGATTATAACCTACTGCAATTTATGAATTTATATATTTGTTTTCATTGAATTATTCTGTATTTATATCATTCATTTTTCTATACATTATTGTTATTTCTAGAATAATAATAATAATGATAATAATAATAAGAAGAATAATTCTTCTTCTTCTTCTTATTATTATTATTATTAGTAGTAGTGGTAGTAGTAGTAGTAGTAGTAGCAGTAGTATTAGTAGTAGTAGTATTAGTAGTTGTAGTAGTAGTAGTACATATATTTTAAATTGATATTCCTATTTAATGTATTTCACTCCTCCAATGATTTAATCGTTGTATTATAAATACTGTGAACTTTTATTGCTTAACCCGTCCGCGGAAACATTTTCATGCAAAAAACTGGCCCCTGGTACAAAAAAGGTTTGGGGCCACTGATCTAGATCACTTATCCTTCACTCAGGGTCACGTAGCCATTATTAAAATGATAATAAATAAATCTTGAAGACGCTTCATTCACTCCTTTCCATATTATGACCTACTTCAATTTATGTATTTATATATATATATGTGTGTTTTCATTTAATTATTCAGTATTTATTTGATTTAATTTTCTCTATATTATTATTGTTATCATTGTTAGCATTATTATTATTATTATTATATATTTTGAAGTTTATTTTCTTATTTAATGCATTAATCTTTTCAGGCAACGAAGTGTTCGCGAAAGTTTGCACCACGACGGCTGTCAATACTCTAATCTTCCCTCTTCCACCAGTGATCAGCGTTGTCACGAAGGTCCACTTATCCATCAGCTGTTTGTCGAGAGCCAGGTTGCATCGACATATCTTTACTTTCACAACATCTCTGCCACCGCCGCCGCTGCCGATATAATTAAACGCCTATCAATGGCGGCCTGCCAGATTGGCTGAGCACCACGTCTGGGGTCAAAAACTATATGAGATTTAGATTCATGTGTAAATGAATTAGGGCTCGTATCAGAAGGGCGACAAATCACATCAGTTGAAGAGAAAAATTCCAGATCACGACTGGAATTAAATTGCATTACACGGCTGCGCCGTTGCCCGCCTACGATGAACTGCTGCCTGAGGAAACCCGAATAAAAAAAAAACAGAAGATAATAAAAGAGGTCGAGTCTCAGTTGCTAATAAGTGTGGATGAATGCTCTTTTTTTGGAATTTCCATACAGTGTAATTTCACCTACTAACTGACTGAATTAATATGATTTTGCAATCACACCAATACCTGATTCCACCTGCGAATGAAGAAGAAAAATAAAAAGAAATAAAAAGATTTCGTCCCTAGTGTAATAAACTGGCAAACTGGCCGCCCACAAAATAAAGGCTTCACTGTAATCACACCTAGAGAGCTCCAAAGGCAGGTGGCAAGCACTGCTGCCTTGATGATTGGATTATCCCTTTGCCGGGACGAGCGATAAGTCCCGCTGAGCTCGTCCCCGTTGTCGTATATCGATTCCCCTCCTCGTTTCTACGGGGAGAAGATGTTGCCTTTCTGGACGTCCGCGGGGGGAAACGTTGCTCAAAGACCGAAACGATCGTTCCCCCCGAAACCGCTGTTTTTTTTTTGTTTTTTTTCCAGGCTGTGGGACCCTCCTGCAGCACAATCGTATTTTCTAAAGGTGTTTTTTGGACCTATTGGAGGATAATCCGAACGATAACCCCCCAGCCCCGGGCGCTACGATGTACTCTGGAAATCGCGCCTCGGCCAAACTCAACAAGCTGAGGTGATAGAGTAGACAGAATGCATCCAAAGCCAATGCTCTGTTTTTATTTCACATGGTATAAATATTTTTTAAAAACAAAAAAATACTGACGGATCACGGATTACTGCACCACACGTCCGTACGCAACATCTGCGAATGCATGCCAAACATGCGTGGCACAGATTGCCGCGAAGCAGATCAGGTTTAATTATCCTCGACGAAGCGTGGAAACCAGCTTCAGATGGTCCGTACCCGTGCCTACTCGGCCATATGTGTCGATCTTTGACGAACGCTCTCAGGAGGCCCGGCCGCGTTTCAAGCTCCGAGGCCAAGGGAAGAGCGAGGAGAAAACGCGGAGCAGCCGAGGCTGTCATTTCCCAAATGGCGGTGATACAAAAAAAAAAAAAAATAGATTGCTTGAAGAAATACAAAGCCTGATTTCGGAAAATGCCCAGTAGCGACAGCTTTAATGTTAATAACATTTTACTTGGAATAAGAACCTCAAAGAAAGTTGCTGCAGTTTGTTAAAAAGTAAACAATGGTTTCCTGTGCCTTCAGTGTAACAGCCATTTTTAATCCACTAAACCCAATCGTTGAATGATGATATCCACCAAATCTTCCCGTTTTCCGGAAGACTAAGCACAGTTTAGAGCCTTGCTGCCTCCCACTTCAGGTCTGTTGGAGCTCTGCTGCTCACTCGCGCTGTCATCAATATCCATTCCATTTATGGCGCCCACCTTTAATACTGATACTGCGGTCTGTATCATTGGTAGAAAATATGATTCATCTATCACACGCATGCAGAGACTCGGTGGCGGAGCTGACCGCCGAGAACGGGAGACAGTTGCAATCAGTCGTTTACAGCAAGAGGAATGAGCCGGGCCGGGGCTCGGCGTCACGAGCGGAAAATCCCCCTCCGGCGGCGTGCCGTAGTCCGGGGGATCCTCACGGGCACATCTTTCAGGCCTGCATCGGCATAACAAGCTAAATTCGTTTCAAGTAAGGAAAAACCTCCAATGCGGTCGGAGAGCTTTCAGAACGCCTGGAATGTCGTCATAAAGCGATGATCGGTTTCTCCGGTGTTTTGCCGCCGGGTTGCAATTGGAGGTAGCGAAGTGTAACCGGGTTAAGAAGGTCATTGATGGGGGCTGCGGGGAGGAGCGGGAGGCGAGAAATCCGGTGACTTTTCCGGAAAAGCAAGGGCTCATTGCGCCCGAACTCACGTCCCCATTGGACGGCTTTTTTTAATTCCCTGCCACGTTTCAAAATTCCCCAATCAATTAAGCGTATTTTCGGTTCAACCTGGGACTATTTTTAGCAATTAATTCCATATAGCAACTCGACATCAAACAATCCCTTCACCCTCAGGAAGTGTTGGCCTTTTTAAAAAAAATATATATTTTACAGTGTTCGGACTAAACAGTCCAAGAAGGAACACCTTCTTTTTCACATTCAGTTACACATAGAGCGCGACATCAGCGAAATTCCACCACTGCATGTAACCCATCATGGATGCACCATGAGCAGAAGGCAGCTAAGGAGCAGCGCCAGGGGAACAGTTAGGGATGCGTCTTGCTCAACAGCGTCTTGCTCAACAACACTTCGACGACCGAAGAGGAGCGCGGGAATCAAGCCAGAAATGTTTGCTTCCAGGGCCAGCCGCTCGAACCCCCTGAACCATGCCTAAACTTTTTAGCTTTGCATTGGCGCAGGAGTTAATGGACCGTAATAGGGAGGGATGTGACGCAAGTGTCTGCGACGTGCACCTTAAGCGCCCTACGGCATGGAAATCCAAGTTGCCATGGCATCCTTGTTCTGCTTTGCGGGAAGAAAAACCGTGTAGTATCGAAAGGGTTGAAGTATTTGTATTTTCTCCCGCATGAGCTAGCTAACTACGTACTTATTTACAAAACGACGCCCGCAGTTCGCAAGTCGTATCTGGTAATGGATGTGGCCTATGAGTTCCACCAATGCCAACATCGTGAGAGTTCCTAAAAAAGAGGCCCTGCTTTGGCTTAGGAGCTAGAATTGTTGGAGGAACTGAGGCTATTCAAGGTTCCTAGATTGAATCTACGAAAAAAAAAAAAAAAAAAACTAAAAATGTCCCAGTTCCTAAAAAGATTCAAGCGAATGCCGAAAAATTCCCACAGTGCCAAAGTGGCTAAATATACAAAAACTCATGAATGTAGCTCAAATATACAGCAGGCCATTACTTCCTCTGGAGAATATGAACTTTACTGCGGAAACTGTCTGAAAGAACCCGTGCAGGAACGGCGGGAACGTCCAAACTCCACATGGAAAAGGCTCCAGTCCCGAAAACCCGGCGGCTCTTCGCTGCAAGAATGCTGACCGCTGCACCGCCGTGCCATCCCCGATCGTATTATTTTATATTTAATATCACTATCGTGCCTGCTAGGCATTTATTTAAAAAATCTTTTGAAACCGGCGGCCGCGGTTTCCATCACAGTGGCATTAATCCAGCAGTCATTCCCCGCTATTAAATTACTGGGAAGAAATGTTGGAGCACTTCATTTTTTGTTGGTCACCAGGTTTTTATCTCATTTGCGGTTTGAGTTTTTTCTGTTCAGCAGGTCTAGTGAGCTTGATACGTATTAATTTTAGCAATGCACTAGCTTTTGGGTTTATCAAATAATGCGATATCATGTATTTTATCAGGTTGCGAAGGAATGACACAAAGGTAAGGTGTTTGTTTACCAGGACCAAATAAAGTTATGTATTTTATCTTTTATTGATTTATTTATTTTGGTTTCATTTTTTTCACCTGAAGTGAATGCTTATGCCATGCTGTTTTATTTATTCATGTTTATTTATTTATCTTTATTTTTTATTTCTGGAGTAAAGTAACTGTTAACAGTAGAAGTATGCAAGGTTAGCCTGAAATAATATTACGGCTCCTTCGGCGAATATAGAGAAAGGGCTTATGAGTATTATTTGAGCATCAACATACAACAAATGCAAGTTTGCATGGCGGAGACTGTAATTATAAGCACCGACGACTGGCCCCGACTGACACATCACATTATCCGCCTAATGCCACATGACGTGTTATTAAAATATGATGGAGTGTTAGAGTTATTTCCTCAAGATATAGTTCTATTAGAGGGTTTATGAGAGCTCTTCGCCCGAAGGCAAAGAGCTTCTATAAATCCTGCCGTATAGCACGGTATTCGCGAGAAGCCTATCTGCTCCACTTCAAAGAAGGGTGGAGGAAAAAAAAAAAAGACTTTGGTTAATCTGCGGAAAAGCAGCTATCTGTGTGTGCATACAAATGTGACGCGTTTCCCAACACTTCCTAATTGCGGATGGATGACACACACAGAGGTACGACCGGGGGAACGCTCGCCTTTTATTATATCTGCGGTTCGGTCATTGCTTAGGGATATTAAGGCAATTAATATGTGCATATGTGTGTGTGCATGTGTGTTTGCACTGCATTCACACAACAGAAAGGACTGCTCTGAAAAATAATGCAGACCTTTTTTTTACCCCCGCTAATATGACTGTATTAAGTGCGCTGAGACATTGACCTATTCTTATTTCCCGAGCATGCTTTTGGAAAAATGATTAATGCCCGATTTCTGTCCCTCTCAACTTATTGATTAGGTTGTGACTGGACACTCGTGTTTTGATTGTTTCATCAGGGACCGCCGACGCGTTCATCGATTTTCCGCGGTGCAAGTTAACCAACGCTGGCCTTTGCGGTGTGTGGCGTCTCCCCGAGAACGTTAACAGCGTTTCCGGAAAAAAATAAAAATAAAAAGATTCCCGCCACGCAGATGGTGTTCTCAGGCAAGCGTTGAGTGGGATTACTCATAAAAAAAAAAAACAGCTTGAGAGGATTACACAGGACTTGACGGTTGCGTCAAATCAGGGTCAAGAAAAGAAAAGAAAAAACCTGGTAAAAATAAGGACCAGGGGCTGTACAGACACACTGCCTCACTTATTTCACTGAACATGTGTGAAGATCAACCAAACATCTACATTTACTCTCTGAGCTACGGTCCAGTATCTCGGTTAAATACACTAATACGAAATAACAAGGTAAAAAGGCTTTTTAGGCACAGCATTCATAGTCAAGAAACGACCGCATCTGTGCTTATTCTTAGAGGACGAAGCCAAAGACTTTTCACAGAGGGCTGGAATTTCAAGGTGAGTAATGATAAGTAATCCTTTTTTTTTTTCCTTTCTGTTTATTTATTCATTTATGTATTCATTTTTTTTATTTTACTAGTCTGTTTTCTCAATTCATTGAATTATGTAAGTATTTATTAACTTATTTCTTGATTTCTTTTATCTGTTTATCTATTCATTAGATTCTTCATGCATTTATTAATTAATATATATATATGTTCTTAATATTTGCCACTATAAGCTTGTGCTTACAAAGCCAATTCTTTTTCCACATTTGTTTCAGGCTCATTTGTTTAGTTTGAGCCCGAAGCAAAAACACATGCGCACGGCGTGCAATTCTGCCAAAAGCAGTACAAACAGCAGAAATTACGGGAAGCTCACATGGCATCCAATCCTACCAACAGCATGAAGGAAAAACAACAACAAAAAAGAAAAAATACATCGGTTGATAAGACAGGTGATTGCAGGAGACAAGTTAAGTCTTTTTTGAAGCTGGAGTTGGACCTGCAGCGGCCATCAGTCACAGGACAAAATGTAAAAATGCTTTCTGTCTTGCCGTGCACGTTGCTCCTTTCATACATTATTCATGTCATCATGTCGCCATGTGTGCCTTTTAAAGAGTGCCTTTGTTGCTCATATATGTATGTGTGTGCATATAAATATATATATATATATATATATATATATATATATATATATATATATATATATATATATATACACACACACATGTATTTCCAAAATCCAGGAGTGATGGCTCACATTACAACATGACTGTTTTTCCCCTGAATTCTCTGGCTTTTTTGTTCAGTTTAAACCAGCAGCTTTTCCAAGTTTAATCAAGCAGCTTCTATCCTAATTAACTTTCCATGACATTGGTTGTCGAAAGAAAAATAATATTATTAACATAAAAAATAAATTGAATAAATATCAGAAACAAAAACAATAATATTCATATTTAAAAAAAAAAAACAATATATAAAATAAGTACATTACTAGACATATTTAATCCATATAAATAAATATAATTTACAAATAAACATCCTTGTGTTCTTTTTTTAGAGAATCTGTCAAATGTGTTGGAAGAATATAAGATGTCTGGAAACACGACTATTTAGAGATTTACAATATATTTACGGATCTAACATGCCTTTCCTCTGTCTCTCGACTCACGTCAGATCAATCTTGCGTTGCAAATTTGCTCGAGGGCTTTTTGTGCATTTTTAATAATTAATAATGTGAACCTATTTCATCATATACCATTTCATCCCATTAGCCACCTGCCAGGTATGGTTTGCAGATTATCAAACTAATATCTTTATAAAATATGTAGCTAGATTTTGGGATTTGGTAGGCGAACGACCGCTGCTGTTCAGGATACCCACTCACATTAATATGTACATCAATTACACCGGGAGGCGGGTGGATATTTAAGCATGTATCTAAAAAACAATAAATGAACAGCGTTTTTTCGGGATTAATTATTAATGAACAGAAAATAAGAGAGTTGAGCACAATTCGACACAGCAGGATCATCAAATACCTGTTCCCTCATGATCAGTTAACCTTTTTGAAAAGACAGGACAGCAGATCGCAAACGGAAAGTAAAGCGCGTGGTGCAGCGGGTGAAAGGCCAGGGACACGAGCCCGTTTATCGACCGGTGGCTCCAGCGTATCGAGGTGAATCCCGAAATCTCGCTTCCCGCAAAAAGCAATGAACAGCCGTGTGCTGGACAACACCGTGATTCACATCGTGTGCAGCTTGTCCCTCCAACTCTAGAGAACCCTTCAACTCTGGAGTGGCCTTTTTGGCTGAGTGGCTGTAGGAACAGGACTATCCCATAACATAGAGCCCCTCTACTTTTTTTTTTTTTTTTTTTTTTTTTTGAAGTCCTTTTTCCCTT
>CAAKHD010003806.1:3613-20012 GCA_901007705.1 Fistularia tabacaria
ATTTCCTTTTAGGTATTTCTTTGTCTGTTTCCCCCGCCGTTTTGTAAATATTTTATGGCCTCCCGTCTGTCGTGTTTGCCCGTTTGCGCTCACCTGTCTCGTCGGCAGAGTCGCCCCGCCGGCACCCGAAAAAACGACCGCGGCTTCGAAAGCGCGATTCCGAGGAATGGCGGTCCCGGGGAAGGGAGGGAGCGGCTCGGGGGGTTTATTCATAACTTTACATCCTGGGCTCGATCCTTATCTTTTCCGTCGTGGCGGCGGGTGAATCCTCGTGACCTCGCGGCTAACCCGCCGCCCCCTGCCCCTCTGCCGTGCCAGCGCACATCTCTTGACGTGGCATTTCGTGCATCCAGACGGGTGACATGATGAAATAACCGGCGGCGGCGGGGAGAGGGAGGCGAACAAGAAAAACAGTCGCCTCATCCTTGTTCTCTTGGCTTTATTAGAACCGGATAAAGCCTTTTAATCCGCCCGAGGAAACCATCTCCGTTCCCTTTCTTTGTCGCGTCCTGGAAAGTGTGAATGTAATTGTGCTATACGGCGCTCCCTGAAGATAAGAAGTGAATTGTTTTCCAGAAGTGGGTTCCCATGTTGATTTTTTTTTTCGTATTTTAAATGAATTTTCCCCACTTGTAAATAACAGAAAAACCGTCCGGATGCGTTGCCGTGATCGCGGTCACACGTGAACACCGCCTCCCTGCTTCGCTAATTTCCATAGAAAGCGTCTTCTTTCTGGGTTCACCGCTGTTTTTTCTTCGGGCCCTTGATGATTATTAATAATAAAAAAGATATAAAACGATGCCACACAACAGATAGGAACACCACCGCAGATATTCGGACTGTACCAACCACCAGTCCCAGGCATTCAGTACCTGTTTCAACTAGAAGTGTCTGAGAGATGCTGGAAGCCGCGAGGTGTTCTTCAAGGTGAGGTGTTCATTCAGAAGGTGCGGCCGCGTCATGAAGCGTATCTGAGACGCCGTGAGCCGCGCCACCTTCCCTTTTTGATTTTCTCCCCCCTTCATTCGTATCGCGGCATTTTTTTTTTGTTTTCGTATTTCGAGGATGAAAATTTGCTCGAATGCAAAGGGATTGGATTCTTAAGCGGCCGCGAGAAAAAGGAAGCATCTCCTGGAGGAGAAGGGGGGTTTTCCCCGGCTCAGGGCTGCTCGGCCTCGCCAAAAGTCAGGAGCGAGAAGAAACTTGATGCTTGGTCGTTTTTGTCCTCGGCGGTGTTCGGTGTGTTCAGTCGAGAGGTGGCGTTCAACCCGGACCCGAACAACGACCGCTCACGACGATTAGCCGCTACTTCTTTCTCACGCTTTCACCGCTGCGGCTTGAACGAGGTTGCGGCGGATTTCTGGATTTTTTTCACGGGCTCACGAGCTTCACGCCGCTAAAATATTCAGCCTCGTCACGACGGCGAAAGCGAGACTGAGGAATTCTGAGGCTGCCTCTAATCCGACGCTGAAGAAGGAGGACTTTAGCGGTTTTAGCTCGCGGGATAAAGATGAAGATAGCGATCGGTTACTTCTCCTGCTAGGCTGCTGTATTTATTTACTTTTTTAATGCGTGAATATGTGAATTCACGTCACGTTTTTGATTTAAAAGTTAGAAAAATCTCTCTCTTCAAATATCTCGGGATACGTTTGCAACGGCCTGCGTGTGACGGCATTGTTTTCCCTCTTCAAATTCAGTGGGTGCGGCGCAGTCGTCCGAAAACTACGGCGCATTTCTGGACGATTCTCCGGGGACTTTTCTGGAAACCTTCCCCGGCCGCAGAAACGGCTCGTACTCGAGGATGATGCAGCGAAGAGGGCGGGGTCGCCCGCAGGAGCGAATCCTATTCGCGTTTTGATTTAAAAATCACCGCGACAGCTCGTTTGGATTTTTATTTATTTATTTATTTTTTTAGCCTTCTCGCTCCGTCGCGGCGACGCGAGGTGACGGGACGGGACGGGACGGGACGGGACGGGACGGGACGGGACGGGACGGGACCTGCTCCCGAGCCTTCAGCCTCCTGAAACATCACATCTGCGTCTGGAAATCAGAGGGAAAGAAAAGAGGAAGAAAGAACCCCCCCACCCCCCCGAGCACGCTCAATAATTTATGACTTGGAAATGCCACACAAAGCTTTGTGTGACCGCACGAGTGGGCCGGGGAGGCGGGCGGCTGCCAGATCGCATCAGCCGGCAGCTCCGAGTGTTTGGCTGCTGAGCTTATTGGATTGAAGTTTAATTAAGTGGATGTGCAATTTTTGCATTGATTTTTCTAAATAATTTGAGTAAAAATGTTGTTGTTTTTTTTTTTTTTTTTCACGCGCCGCGGCGGAGACGATGAAACGAAATGGGGAGGAAACGGCGGCGGCGGTTCGACTGGGACGGGACGGGACGGGACGGGGCGGTCGTCGGGCTCGCTTTGCATCAAGCCAACGCAGAGCGCATGAATGATTTATGGAACGAGCCGCGACGCTCGCAGGAGGTCTGGAGCTTCTGCGGGGCTTCGGGCGCCGGGCCGAGCGGGAGGCGGGGGTTGGAGTTCCGACCACCGGCCGAGCGCTTGTGTGGACTGAGGAGTGATCCTCAGAATGAACACGTCATGGAGACCAACAACCATTCACCCTCTCATTCGCTCCATACAGACACAATCATTCACTCACTCGTTCACATCATGGAGCCATATAACATTCACCCTCTCATTCACGCCACGTACAACCATTCATCCTGTCATTCTTACGCTCTACAAAGACATTCACTCACTCACTCATTCACATCATGTAGAGACGTACAACCGTTCACCCTTTCATTCACATACCATATAGAGTCGTGCAATATTTCAATCTCCCGTTCACACATCATATATAGGACTACAACCATTCACCCTCTCATTCACATCATATACAGACATGCAGAAATTCACCCTCTCATTCACATCATGTAGACATACAACCATTCACATGCTCCATTCAACCATTCACCCTCTCATTCATATGTCATATGTAGACATACAGCCATTCACTCACTCATTCACAACATATACAGACATGCAGTCATTCACCCTCTCATTCACATCATGTAGACATACAACCATTCACCCTCTCATTCACGTGTCAGATAGTCACAATTCATTCACTCATTCACATCATATAGACACACAACCATTCATACACTCCATTCAACCATTCACCCTTTCATTCACATGTCATAGAGATCCATCCAAAATATTCACTCCGTCATTCACAAGTCATATGTCGACATACAATGATCCGCTAACTCATTCACATCACATAGAGACGTGCAATAATTCACCCTCTCATTCTCATCATATCGTCATACAACCATTCACCCTTTCATTCACACGCTACATAGAGACATGCAGTGATTCACTTCCTCATTCACACCACATTCAGGAAATTCACCCTCTCATTCGTCTCATCACATAGAGACCAGTCCACTTCTTTGCCTCGTCACCGTGCTATCAGCTTTTCACGGGCGCCCCACAGACAGGCTTCTGGAAGTTGGCCAATCAGAAGGTTGGGGTTTTTGGGAAGTGTGTGTGCGTGTGTGTGCGTGTGTGTGTGTGTGTGTGTGTGTGTGTGTGTGTGTGTGTGTGTGTGCTGATTAAAGTGATAACCAGCTTATTTCAGCCAGAGGAGGCATTGGCAACCTGTGTAAAGTTAGCAAATGAGCTAAACACCATTTCATTCAATGCACTCTCTGACCAAGCAGGATTTAGATATAAAAACATTTTCACTTCCCTTGGCAACAGTGAAGGTCAATCCTTGTTGCCTGCTGCATATTTATGTATGCAGCATTTTCCCACAGACTTTAATGCAGTTTTTCTCCATGACATGAGGTTAGCCCGCTCCGAGATGGCTGCTAATCCCCTCCTGATTAGCATGCTAGCCACATCACCCCTCCATCGATCTCTAAATGAACAGGCACATGGATGTATATCAATTTATCTATACATATAAAAAGGTTCTGTCCTTCTTAGGCAAATGGTACATCCCAAGATCCAAGCTTATCAAAGTGTCCAAAGACTCGTGGTTCTAGTTCCCATCATATGTGTTCTTCAAATTTGTAAATAACCGGGAAAATCCGTGCAGTGCTTGTTTCGTTATCTTGCCGGCCAGCTTGCGAGCGCCGCCTCGGCTCCCGGGAGCGATCGAGCGGTCGCCGACGGAGATGCTCGGTGGCGGAGTCCTGATTTACAAGCCCGCGTTGTTGACAGAGGTCAACGAGACTGTTATCAGCCGACGCCATTCCTCGCCCGAGGACGCAGGAGGAAGCGGCGCAGCGCGTAGCGCTCGCCGCGTCGAACAGGTCGTGTGTTCTTTTCGCACGAGAAACTACAGGACTTCCTCCCTCGGCTCTGGAGTTTATCTTCGGCGTGGTTGTTTGAACTCGCTGATTTCTTTTGGGTTTTTTTTTTTTTTACAGAAACACTGACCATTCATTATCTTTGCTGCTTCCCCTGAACTCGGGGTCATGGGGGGGTGGAGCCTATCCTAGCTGGCAGGAGGCGGGGCTTACATATAGATACATACAACCATTCACTCACCCATTAATATGTCCGGTCAGTTTAGAGTCTCCAGTTAACCAATGAATATTTTTGGATTGGTGTCAGTGAGAAGGTCCCCGGTTGGATTCCCACAAGGAGGCCTTTCTGTGTGGAGTCTCCATGTTCTCCCCGTGGGGGTTCCTCAGGGTTCCAACATGGGGTTCCTCAGGGTTCCCACCACGGTCCGAAAACATGCAGGAGGTTCATTGGAGACCCTTTTTTTGTGCAGATGTGTGAATAAGAGGACCCATGTTGTGTGCCGCTACAGGGCATGTGAATGAGGGTGAATTGCCTCGTCTCTCGTCCAATCACAGCAGGGATAGGCTCCAGCACCTTCCACTGGCCTGACTTTAGGATAATCGGTGGATGGATAATGAATGAATGAGTGACCTTCGGAAGCTTCTTTTAGGGTGTTACCAGGGTTATCTGAATGAGTGACCCAAGAGTTGTATGCTTCTGTATGGCATGTGAAATTGAGTGAGGGTTGTACATCTCTTGATGTGGCCCTGTGATAGGCCGGTCCAGGGGGAATCTCGCCTCTCATCCAATCACAGCAGGGATAGGCTCCAGCACCTGCCGCCAGCCTGACTTCGGGATAAGCGGCGGATGGAGTGGGTGGAATGAGTGGCCCAAGAGTTGTATGTCTCTAAGATGACGTGTGACATCAAGTGACAGTTGTGATAGGTCGGTCCAGCGTGAACCCCGCCTGTCGCCTAATCACAGCAGGGATAGGCTCAGGGAGCCAGCCTGACTTAGGGTAAAGCGGTGGATGAATGAATGACCTCCGGAAGCTGTTTTAGGTCCTTACCGGGGATGTTTGAATGAGTGACCCAAGAGTTGTATGCTTCTGTATGGAGTGTGAAATTGAGTGAGGGTTGTATGTCCCTCGAGGTGGCCCTGTGACAGGCCAGTCCAGTGTGAACCCCACAACCGTTGATTGATGTGTCAATTGGATTTTGCCGATCAACTTCTGCAAATTAAGATCTTTCCCTTTCGTCTTCTCTTCCAAGGTCTCACTCGTCGTCAATCAACCACCCCCATCCGGACATCAACATGGGCTCCCGGGATCGTCCCTCGCTCCTCCCCCCGGCTCTGAGACTTTCGGTAGTCGCCGTGATCCTCCTCCTCCAGCTTCAGCCCTCGGTGGCCGGCGCGCCCCCTGAGCCCAACCTGGGTGGCGCCGTAACCCCCGTGTCCTCCAACAAGTCTGATTGCGGCAAGGCCGAGCCGTGCTCGGCCGGCGTCATCCTCCCCGTGTGGGAGCCCAAGAATCCGTCGTTCGGGGACAAAGTCGCCCGGGCGACGGTTTACTTCGTGGCCCTGGTCTACATGTTCCTGGGCGTGTCCATCATAGCCGACCGTTTCATGGCATCCATAGAAGTGATCACGTCGCAGGAGAAGGAAATCACCATCAAGAAGCCCAACGGGGAGACCACCACCACCACGGTCCGGATCTGGAACGAGACGGTCTCCAACCTGACGCTCATGGCTCTGGGCTCCTCGGCCCCCGAGATCCTGCTGTCCGTCATCGAGGTCATCGGTCACGGGTTCAACGCCGGCACGCTGGGCCCGTCCACCATCGTGGGCTCGGCCGCCTTCAACATGTTTGTGATCATCGGGATTTGCGTTCATGTGGTGCCCGACGGGGAGACGAGGAAAGTCAAGCACCTCCGCGTCTTCTTCGTCACGGCCACCTGGAGTATCTTCGCCTACATTTGGCTCTACCTGATCTTGTCTGTCATCTCACCTGGTGTTGTGCAGGTGTGGGAGGCGCTACTCACATTCTTCTTCTTTCCCATCTGTGTGGTGTTCGCCTGGGTGGCCGACCGCCGCCTGCTCTTCTATAAGTATGTTTACAAGCGCTACAGGACTGGCAAGCAGCGTGGAATGATCATCGAGACGGAGGGCGACCGTCCACTGCCTTCCAAGGTACATACCCGTGTATTTGTACGGAGTTCCCTGAAACAAAAGTGCGTGGTTGTGGCTTCCCGGCACCTCCTGTCAGCCTCATTTGTCAAGATGATTGCCGGGGTTGTGGCTCGGCGGGCAATCAAGCTTGATCCCCGGCGTTAGCGGGGATTACCGCCTAGCTGTAACCCGTTGTACCCACGCCCGACTTCTTGCCGACTGATGTCGGGGGACTTGTCGGCGGAGGTGTTCGCGTGTCCTAGGGACGACCTCGGGTTTCCCTTCAAGAGTGATGGAAGGAGGGAAACTTGAGGCCGTCCCCTGAAAACAGCTCGAGCCCCCCCCCCCGCCACCCCCCGATAATAACAAGCCATGGCGGCTTAATGAACAGAATACAGCCCAGCTGCGCCCATGCACGTTTTTAACGTTCGAGATGACAAATTTAGCCACTTGCCAGTGATTTATTTTGTTTTTCTCACCACCAACCCACCGCCCACCTCCTCTCTGGTGACTTATAAAAGCTAATACTGAGTCTTTTAGCGCCTAATCTCTCTCATTAGGCGCAAATTGTAATGAAGCACTCTCAAATGTAAACTTGGCATCAACAGGTTTGATATCGCCATTTCACCATTTAGATACTTCAGGACGAGTCATCAATTATTGGCCGATACCCAAATTAATACAGGCTTTGAGAAGATCCTCCTGTCTCCTGGATTCAGAGTGGGTGCGACACTCATTGTCCCTGTAGTTGTATCTCTTGCATGGGTACTACTCGCAGTAGTACTGACTAATACTTTTTGGATTCCGACCTAGCGCGCCTCAGGGTTTCATTTTAGGAGTCCATCAGAGGGACAGCACATGTGAGATGTTCTGGAGATGAAGTTGGAATGAGGTGGTTCTGACCTGCGCAGAGAAGGGGTCGTGAGGATTTGGGTAGAAGGACGCTGAGGTTGGAACTGCCAGGCAGGAGGTCCTAGAGGAGGACCAGAGAGGAGCCGCATGGGTGGAGGGAGAGAGGCCTGGAAGTTAGTTGACGGAGGAAGGTGATTGATTGTGGAGACCCCTGAAGGGAACAGCTGATAGGACAAGAGGATCTTACTTTTTGGCAACAACACAAACAGTACCCTCACTAGTAACTGCTGTTTTGCCCTGAGGAGGACGTTGAAGATGGTGATGATGATGTCCGCAGCGTTGTTAGAGATGTTACAAACCATCATGGGAATCTTACGAGCGTCTCCGATGCGCAGACACCTTGTAGAGGGGCAGCCCGATCCTCGAGAGATGAATCATGAAGTCCCAGTGAAGAGCGGCCCGGCGTTGTCCCTCGAGGCGAAGCTCCAATAATCTGGATCTTCTTAAAAGTGACTCTCCCTTAAAGACGTCTGTTTCAGAAGTGAAACCTGGTTCAGGTCTTTAGAATTCCGAACCCTGGCTCGGTCAGTCCCATATTTGCTCCTGGGACCTTCCAGATCTCCACAACCACCGGTCCCCTGAGGTCTGACTTCCCGCTGCTCTCTTGTGTCTTCAGGTGGACATCGAGATGGACGGGAAGATGCTGAACTCTCACGGCGTCGACTTCCTGGATGGTCCGCTCGGCCTGGATATCGATGAGAAGGACCTGGACGAGGAGGAGACCAGGAGAGACATGGCCAAGATCCTAAAGGAGCTCAAACAGAAACACCCTGACAAGGAGGTGGGTGACTAATTCAAGCAGTTTTTGAAATATTCTTTACATGTTCTTCTCTTATCTTACATGCGTGAGAAGACTCGCTTTAGAGAAAACAACATTTTAAGCCCCCTCTTCGTGGAATTTGCCGTGAGCTTGTCAAATCTGTGGGAGATGTAGTTCAAAAGGATGTATCTCCGCTTCCCCTTTGAAGATACACTTTAGTTAGCGCTACGGGGGGAGCTCTGTTAGCTGAATTACAGATACTCACAGGCCCCGGCTATGAATTCATTCATTCACTCAAGTCCAGAGTTGCACTTTTATGTACTCGTTTTACTTACTTATTTTACTCCGAGCTCGGGAAGAGGTCCTGTCCCAAGTGGAGGAGTTTAAGTATCTCGGGGTCTTGTTCACGAGTGAGGGAAGGATGGAGCTGGAGATGGACAGAAGGATCGGTGCAGTGTCTGCAGTGATGCCGACTCTGTACCGCTCTGTTGTGATGAAGGGGGAGCTGAGCCAGAAGGCGAAGCTCACAATTTACCGGTTGATCTACGTTCCTACCCTCACCGACGGTCACCAGCTGTGGGTAGCGACCGAAAGAACGCGATCGCGGATCCAAGCGGCCGGAATGAGTTTCTCCGCAGGGTGGCCGGACTCTCCCTTAGAGATAAGGTGAGAAGTTCGGCCATCCGGGAGGAACTCGGAGTAGAGCCGCTGCTCCTCCGCATAGTGAGGAGCCAGATGAGGTGGCTCGGGCATCTGCTTAGGAGGCCTCCTGGACGCCTCCAAGAGGAAGGTATTCCAGGCATGTCCATCTGGGAGGAGACCGCGGGGAAGACCCAGGTCACGCTGGAGAGACTATGTTTCCAGGCTGGCCTGGGAGCGCCTTGGGGAAGAGCTGGACCATGTGGCCGGGGAGAGGGAGGTCTGGGCCTCCCTGCTCCAGCTGCTGATGGATGGATGGATGGATGGATGGATGGATGGATGGATGGATGGATGGATGGATGGATGGATGGATGGATGGATGGATGGATGGATGGATGTACTCATTTTATTCTTACAACGAGTCATGTTGTGCTAACTGGCATTCACTGCAGATGGCAAGCTAGGAGTTCCACTGTGCAGGTAAACATGTATGACGACAAACACCTTGAATCCTTGAATCAAGTCGCCAGGCTATGACCGAGAACCTCCGCGGATGTTTTGACAAAAAGGCTTTTCTTTTCTTTGGTTACTTTCAGAAGCGGGTCCAGCCCGGCGGGGCACTCATTAGCACTAAGAAGGTCCACGGTTGGATTCCGACAGGGGGCCTTTCTTTGTGGGGTTTCCATGTGTCGTCATGGGTTTCCTCCGGGTTCCCCGGTTTCCTCCTGCATCCCCAAAACATGCAGGAGGCTCACTGGAGGCCCTAAATTGCCCAGACGTGGGAATAAATGAGAGAGTGAATGGTTATTTGTCTCGATATGAGGCCCTGTGTTTGACCGGCATCCGGTCCAGGGTGACTACCGCCTCTCGCCCGATGGCAGCCGGGATGGGCTACCACCCAGGAGAGCGGGAGAAGCCATATAGCTACCAACGGAGCAAACAACCGAATGAGCTGTTCACGGTAAGACTGGAGTGTAGAACCTGTTGGATCAACCCAGGAACCCTTGGTGTCTGTCAGTACAACAAGGCGAGAGGGTTTGTTGCTGCCGTCACGTTAGCTTAAGATTTTCTCCCAGCGCAGGACGTCTTTTCCAATTAGCAAGCCGCGCGGCTTCGCGTAGCCAGAGGCAGCGAAACTCAAATCTTTGACTGGTTCCCTAATGTTGCGGTGACAAGCCATTAAATCTCATTTCTCCGCTGGGATTTGACGCAACAGTGTCGTGCGACGGGTTCTCGCAGGAGACGACTTTGAACGTTCCCGCCCCGTGTCTCCTCTGTCACCAGATGGAACAACTCATCGAGCTCGCCAACTACCAGGTCCTGAGTCAGCAGCAGAAGAGCCGCGCTTTCTACCGCTGTCAGGCCACCCGGCTGATGACGGGCGCCGGGAACATCCTGAAGAAGCACGCGGCCGATCAAGCCCGGAAGGCCGTCAGCATGCACGAGGTCCGCTCCGAAGCCGGCGACAACGATCCCGTCTCCAAGATCTTTTTCGAGCCCGGTTCCTACCAGTGCCTGGAGAACTGCGGCACGGTGGCGGTGAACGTGGTGAGGCGGGGCGGCGACCTGGGCAAGACCATCTCTGTGGAGTATCGGACGGAGGACGGCACGGCCAACGCCGGGTCGGACTACGAGTTCACAGAAGGCGTGGTGATGTTCAAGGCCGGCGAGACGATGAAGGAGATCCGCGTCGGGATCATCGACGACGACATCTTCGAGGAAGACGAAAACTTCTTGATTCACCTGTCCAACGTGAAGATGCTGACGTCAGAAGGGGAGGAGCCCGAAGAAGAAGAGTCCGCCAACCACGTGGACTCGGTGGCCTGCCTCGGCTTGCCCGCCACGGCAACCGTCACCATCTTCGACGACGACCACGCCGGTATCTTTACCTTCGAGGAGCCCGTGTGCCACGTCAGCGAGAGCGTGGGCACCATGGAGGTGAAGGTGCTGAGAACGTCGGGCGCTCGCGGCGTCGTCATGCTGCCGTACAAGACGGTGGAGGGGACGGCGCGCGGCGGCGGCGAGGACTTCGAAGACGCTCACGGCATCCTGGAATTCCAAAACGACGAGATCTTGTGAGTAACTTCTATTTGTATCTCCTGACGGGTTCCTTTTCGCGCGGGTGGCGTCACCCTGACGTCACCGGGTGACGATGTGAGAAGAACTCGAGGTGTGATGTGGCGGCCGCAACGAACAGGAGGACACGATCAACAACCCCCCTTCCCTCCCCTCGACCCCCGATTCCCTCCTGTCCCTTCTTTCTCCTTTGACTCATTCGTTCTCTTCTCTTACCTCCATCTCGTTCACTTATCTTCGCCTCGGCTCTGCGGGATTTCTGTTTTTTTTTTTGTTTGTGTGTGTGTGGGGGGGGGGGGTCTCCGGTGCCCACAGAAGCTCCATCGGAGCAGGTTTTCGCCCGTGAGATGTCGGGGTTGCTGATTTATTTGAAAATCTAAGAGGGTACTCGGAAGACTTGTTGAAGGTACCATCCTGACACCTGGAAAGACACTCGATAGGGCATCTTCAGCTGCTTCTGCTGGAAAGCCGTTGCCCTTTTGGACGACATTTCCCCGTGTGAGAACACCTCCGGAGCCGGAAGGCCCCCTTTTTCTTGGTTGTTGTCGCCTTTTCTGTGTGAATAGAAGGTGAAGATTTATGAAGGACACCCGCGGCGAAATGCGCTCCACCCTTTCAGACACTCCTGTCCTTTGAGGAGGATTTATGCCCACATTAGCATTTGGGGTACATTCAGTGGCAATGCCCGTCCGCGAAATGAAATGGCTAAATCTTTTCTTTGGCAGAAACAGAAGGGCATACAACAGCGAGGGTCCTGCGAGCGCCGTTTCACTTCACCTGGAATAACATTCTAGATGTTCAGAGGGGTTTTACCGGTAAACCCCTGTGCGTCGGCCCGCCGCCGCAGGGATCCCGCTTGTTTGAGCGAAATACCAAAGTGGTGTTTTGAGATTTTACGAATCCCCCATAATGTCTGTGAAGTATGGATCCGGGAGGGGGGAGGTGCGGTGGGGCTTAAGCTGAGAGGTCGGAGGTGGAGGTACTCCGGGAGGAGAGTCTTGTTATCTGATGGTGACTCACGGTGAGGATCGTGATTGCTATTTGACCACATTTCAAGGGGGGCCCCTCGCTCCCTCAGGCAGCTCTCCGTCCGGAGCCACCGACCGCGAGGGGAATTAGCTCCACCGCCGCGCTAAATGAAGAGCGCGCCGGCTCCCGCCAAACGCCGTTTTCAAAGGACTTACGTGTCCCTCCGGTCTGTCCTTGTGAGAATTATAGCAGAGCAACACATGAAAGTGATCCGGTGGCAGGGAAGGGCTGAATAGCAGCTAGCTTAGAACGCAACACTGTTTGTTACCGCATACAGTTACAACATGCGCAGCATGTGTTGTTTGATGCTCTCTGTCACCGGGAGTCCATGATCTTCTTTGTCCCACATGATGACGGTGTCCCGGCCGTTGTGTTTACGTGCAAACAGAATCGTTGGTTGCGTTCGGGTGCTAACGGGATCGCGCGCCGCTAGCCGTAGGAGCTCCGGTTGCCCACGGCAGGAGGCGACATTGAGGCGAGGCTCTTGTAGTCTTACCTCACTGATCGGCGAGGTGAAATTAGCGCTCGAAAAGGTGAGCGCCCCTCGTCTCGCGGCAGTTGCGCTCAACGTCGCCAAATTCCCGTGCGCGGTCGGCCTGTTGGCCACGTAGCTTTAGTGAGAAAACAATAAAACTCACGGCTTTTAACGGACGGCCTCCTTTAGCCTCTGTAGCCCACATGCAAGCTAACGGGAGGAGTCAGCAGAATTCCGGTTATTGATTCGCCCATAAAGTCGAGGGGCTTTGTGGATAAATCAATTATCCGAATATCGGCCAGTGGATGATCTTTAAAACACCAGCCGCAGTAATTTTGACTTTCCCTTTGACTTTTTTACCTCCACTTAACCCACGCTAGGAAAATTCGTTTATCTTCGGATTATGGGATTATCCAAGCTAGCATGGGGCAGTTTATAAACCAGCTGGCGCTTTAGACAGGTGCTAGTTCGACAGAACACGTATTTGGTTGAGACCCCTGGACCGATCCTGTCCCTCCGATGGTGCTTCGGGCACCCGCTTCCAGTCCCTGAGGTCCTCCGAGCTTGGCGGAAGTGCCCTTGAGCAAGACACCGAACCCCGCGCCGCCAAGTGGCTACGGCTAACGGACGCTACTTATGGTTCATCCACGATGCGTTAAATTAGGAGGTACATTTCGCTGATGATATCGTGCTGTATGTCGCAGAATCCATAGGCTTCTTCTTCTCCTTCGACTCCTTCTTCCGGCAAAGTTCAGATTTCCCGCCGCCCGCCGGCGATCACGCTTGCGACGTGCGTGCACGCTCCTTCGCACAGCGGCGGCGAGTTTTACCGACTCACCATGAACGCATCAGCGTTTACGTAAAAGCGCTATTGTGCTGAAGAACCCTGGCTCTGCTCTTTTCTCTCTTCCCCCGCTGTGTTGTCACAACAGATGTGGAGAAATGATAAATAATACGGGCTTGGTCGTGTCTAAAAATGTTGCACGCTCGAGTGTCTTTGAATGCACCATCAAAGGCTGCTTTCAGTGGGTCACCGCGATTGAGCATTCAGGAAATGCACTGAAATACTTCCTTTTTCCCTCTGAATGCATGCGCGTAAAAGGCATATATTTAGCATAAACGTCGCATTCATTCTGCTTTCGAAACTGCTAGTTTGCGTCCTGGTAACCGGTTAGTTTTACCCCCCCCCCGCCCGCCCCGCGGGTGTTTCTTTCATGATTTGACATGCAAATCAGCCCGTTCCCATCGGCACGCCACCGCGACGTAAGTCAAACATGGCCGCTGAGAAAATAGGGTCGCAAACTTGTTTGAGTTGTTGACACAAGACGGAAAACAGACGTCGGCTGTTAAAAATAGACCCACGTAACTGTCACAAAGGCGAGGCCTTCATCTGCGCCGCATGTCCTTGGATGGGCTTTTTAAAAATAGAATATAGATTTCTGTATAAATACACGCCAGGCTGGTAGCATAAATGATCTGCCGGGGCCAGGAGTTGCCGCGGCTCGTCTGGGGAACTTTAAAAAATAAAAAATAAGATAGCTGATCCGAACGGGATGGCCTCCGGGCTTTCTTTACCCTGATTCTGTTTCCCTGGGAAAAGGAAGGAGGGAGGGAGGGAGGGAAGGGTGTGCAGAGAGCGGAGAGATGAAGGGAGAGGTGAAGTGAGACGGGACTGAAGAAGAAGAAGAAGAAGAAGAAGAAGAAGAAGAAGAAGAAGGAGAAGAAGGAGAAGAAGGGGGTGTGTTGACATTTCCACAACCGCGGCCGCTGTTTTCAACGTTAGCTTCTGTCATCGCTATGTTCGTCCCAGGAAACGGCAATTTCTTTTTAAAAAGGGGTTGCCAAGTGTGTGTGTGTGTGTGTGTGTGTGTGTGTGTGTGTGTGTGTGTCCTGTCCACCCTACCTGTTTATCAGGACTGTCGTCAAGCGAGCGTGAAAAGGCATTGTCAGGCTTGTTCATGTATATTTAGCACACCGGCCGCCACATTTGGGGATGCCAGCTTATATCGCACCTGCTACCGCTAATTGCTAAGACTGTCATTTTTTCACTCGGTCCCCTTGCCGGTACTGCAACTAGCTTCACTAGTAGTACTACTGTCACAGGTACTACACTCTCAATACTATCTGTACTCTGGTAGTTAATGATTCCAGAACTAGCAAACGTGTGCGAGGACAGGTTCTCCGGGCTGTGCTCCGTCAACAGCTGCGACGGATGTAGCATCGGCGGCGCGGTTGCAAAAAGGTCCCCCGGTCGGATTCCCTCAGGGCCTTCCTGTGTGGAGACTCCAGGAGGTTCTCCCCCCCTTGGGGTTCCTCAGGGTTCCTCAGGGTTCTCCGGGTTCCTCCCGCACTCCAAACACATGCAGGAGCTTCACTGGAGACCCTGAACTGTCCAGACGTGTGAATGAGAGGGTGAACGGTTGCTAAGCTCTATATGTGGCCGGATAAGCGCAGGATAAGATGTATCGATGAATGAATGAATGAATGAATGAATGAATGAATGAATGAATGAATGAATGGGTTCTTCACCCACTCGTCAGCTGTTTAACCGTCTTCAACAGTGGATTGTCACTTTGCTCATTATTTATTCCTGTGTATTGGTAATATTGGTCATATTGGTAAATATGTGTAGATGTTTTTTATTTTTTTTAATTTTTTTTCAGATTATACACTTTTACACCTCAGAGTTTATTTTATTTCACTTTATTTCTGGATTTATTTTTATTTCCAGTTTATCTCTGTCCTGTCCTTGCGTTTCTCGCTGCTGCCGCGAAACGGTTTCCCGACCACGGGATCATAAAAGTACATCTCATCTCATCTCAACGCATTCAGGTCGCGGCCGTTTAACAGGAAGTGACCCATCGGTCGGTGTTAAGCGAAATTAATGTCAAGAATTTATTCAAAAAAAGTTTTGGGGGGGAGGGAAATAAAACAAAAGCTAGTTAAAACTTAACAATAATCTAAAGATATTTCGTAAATTTGCATAATATCGGGATTTATCAAAAATCAGCATTTTTGAACCCAAGTACTAAATAAATCACACAGAAAAAAAACTTTATATATCTCTGGATAGCACATGAAAAAAATGCCATAAATATTTAATGGGTTGAAAAGAATTTATCAATTTTTTTGATTTTGGCTTTTGGATTTTGAGTTCTGGTTTTTAATAGAAAATAATATTTTTTAACCCATAAACGAAAAATCTGTATTTTTTGTAATCCCACTCTATATGCCTATGTCTTGAATTGGAAAAAGAAATCGTATTTTATTTTTCCTGTCAAGAAGGGTTCAGGGAATGCGCATGTGAAACTGGTGGGGTTCAGTACCTCCAACAAGGTTAAGAACCGGATTTCGCCTTCAATTTTGGAAGTTTTGCATCGCCGGTCGCTTCGTTTTGCCGCGCAAAAACATCCCCCGTTTATATTAGTTTCATCCAGTTGAATCCACGGAAGCGGGCCGGGCGCACCTGTCCGACGGCTCCGCGCACCGTGCAAACAGGTCGCGGTTAGAAGCACGCCGTGCACGCCGCCGCCGCCGCGTCTGGAGCCAACCGGCGCTCCGGCGGCGAACCCTGGAAACCAAATGCGATGAACAGAATCCCACGTGTGCGAAAATACAGGCAGAGCCAATTATGCAATTTCCATAAACAGGCAGCCGCTGGAGAAACATGGTACAGTTGAGAATCGAATTAGACTCCCTCCCACGCACACACACACACACACACACACACACACACACACACACTCCACAATCCAGTAGCCGGCATGGATCGGCCTTCGTCCAATCGCAGCTCAGATCTTCCTCTGTGGAGGTTCTCCGTCATCCAGGTCACGGTGGATTCTCGTCCGAATCTTCCTTGTCGCGGCAACCGGATTTGAATTCCTTCACTCGGATGTTTCAGCCCCTCATCCCAGAGGCGTCTCCAGTTCTGAGATCGTCTCCCGCCTGCAGGATGAGCGGCGGACGGAGAACCAATGAATGAAGGGCAGCTAGCGGCGGGGCCGGCGGGGGGGGGCGATGCGGGGCCTACCGTCGTC
>CAAKHD010003807.1:0-40679 GCA_901007705.1 Fistularia tabacaria
ATATCGAGACACTACAAGTGTCAACTTCCTGACTCTTATGGTGGGCACAATGTTACGACACAGGCTGATGATAATTGATACCAATGGATATGAGACGGTGCAGGTGGAGACATGTGATCATGTACAGATAATTCTGCAGCATATCTCTGCTTATCCAGCTCTTATCCAATATTCACTGACATTCTGAAAACAAAAATTTGGTGGAAAGAAGCCCTCTGTTCTACAAACATTGATTTGTATGGATTTTTGCACACACCTAAATTAATAAGTGTATGTGAATTTAAAAAAGAGAGAGAGCAATTGTGAGTGAAAACAAGTTACAGAGAGCTGGTTGCGAGTTTTGTTGAGTGGAGCAACCAAAATCACCTCCTACTCAACATCTACTCAACATCTCCAAGACTAAGGAGGTGGTAGTGGACTTTAGGAGGAATAGGAGGAAGCCTCAATCAATCACAAAACACAGATGCCCTATACAGGAAGGCTCAGAGCAGAATGTTCTTCCTGAGGAGACTGAGGTCGTTTGGTGTCTGCAGCGTGCTCCTCAAGACCTTCTACCAGTCTATGGTAGCCAGCGCACTCTTCTTTGCTATAGTGTGCTGGTGGGGCGGTGCCAGGACTGGTGAGGTCAACAGGCTCAACAAGCTTGTGAGGAAAGCTCGCTCCGTGGTGGGACTCAACCTCGACCATCTTGAGTCGGCGGCTGTGCGGAGGGTGAAGGACAAACTGGGAGCTATCCTGGACAATCCTTCCCACCCCTTGCATGACGAGCTGTGGCTGATGAGCAGCTCGTTCAGCCAGCGGTTCATCCCACCCCGGTGCAGAACTGAACGCTTCAGGTGCTCCTTTGTGCCCACGGCCATCAGACTGTATAACAGCAGTCTGGACAGGACACAACTCTGACTGCCTGGGAAGCATCTGTGCTACTGCCACCCCATCCCTCCGTCACCCAATTTTTTTAAATCTTTTTTTTACTTATTTACTTATTTATTTATTTGTTTATGTATTTTGTGTGTGCTATCCATATGTAAATGTGTATGTATATAAGTGTATGTGTATATTGTGTATGTGTATATTGTATGTGTATACTGTGTATATTGTGAATATGTGTGTATATATATGTATATATATATATATCCTGTTTTCTTTTTGTTTTCCCTCTATTGTTGCTGCTGCAAAACCCGAATTTCCCCTATGGGGATCAATAAAGTATTATCTTATCTTATCTTATCTTAAATTGGGTGCCAAGATATGGAGCAAGCACCAAAGCCACAGTTACATTTTGTTGTGTACTTTTAAAGAGTTTTGGGGACAGCCGCCAGTATTTGATCTGATGAACCAAAATTACACTGGAGTTGTGCCATGCAAAAGTTGCCATGTACTCACCATGTAAAGGTAAGTATTTACTGTATTTTTAAAAAAGGATTAAGAAATGACCACTAGACTGACAATATCTGGAAGTATATGAGGACCCCCCAAGCCCCCCAAAAAAGAACAGCACAAAGGAAAAAAGTACTCAATACAAGCACCCCAAGTATTAAAAAACAGAAAGGAAAAAATGTTTACAAAAAGACAAATTGTTAGGTATGGACTTGTCTAGACTTACTACATGTGGTGTCTAGACTTATTGTACATGATAAACCACACTTATCTATCAGTTATCAATTAATTTCTAAGATATAGCATCCGGTCGTTTATGAATACATGCTTGTATTTATGTATGTATTTCTTTATTTTATTTTACTGTATGGTAAAATGTATTTCCCAAAGCGTGCCCTCTGTTTGCATTTGTCATTGTCCTAAAAAGTGACAGACCTATTTATTTGTCCGAACAGATATTGGTCTGTGGAGAAGGCTTGGAGAGGGATGAATTCTCAAACAAAACAATTTAATATTCATAATGTCACAAGGATGAGGTAGAAGTAACTGCAATGCATTAGGCTATCACAGACAATTATAGCTCATTTTACATCCAAACCTGTCCTTCACTAATCCCCATTATAGTTTATAATCAGTTTCTCTTCTGCAGATCCAGCTAATTATAAGTACACTGCCAAAGTGATTGCCTCTCTAATCTTGGTGAATGGAGAGATGTTTCTGATTGGGCCTGAGCATGTGAGGATGTCAAGAAGGTGGGCCTTGCGATAGCAAATCTCTGTGTTCCTGATTGCATGTCTCGAAGTCAAAGAGATTAGAAAGAAATGGGCCCCCAAGAATCCAATTTCCTTTTTTTTCTCCTCAACAAATAAAGAAAGAGTCCATGGATAACACACACTTGTACAAAAGCACACAGCCCTTAAAATCCTGTCCAAATAGTCAAGAGAGATTTCAGAGCTGATAATGTCCTGATTCGTGTAATGGGTATACTTATACTAATATCATTCTCACCTTGTGATCTCCATTCTTTTTGTGCATCCAAGATGAGAAACTGATTAAGTGCCATATCTCAAAATGGAGCTGTTGAATTAAGTGACTGGTCGTAGCCCAGAGTAAAATATTATGTATTCTAAATTTACGCTACATTTTTCTCCCCTACTGCTGTATGAACTTGCTGTACAATAGCATGGTACGAAACATGTGAACTGTAATACAACAGAATCCCGGAGGTTGATATAAATGTATTTGCTTTGTCTTTGGCAGCTCGGGATTGCTTTTTACTCAAGGATACCAAGGGGATAGGAGGGGCACCGTCTCGGGAGCTTGCAGCTTGGCCAGCACCTCCAATGCTGTAAGAGGAAGAACCAATTAAGTTAATTAATAATTAATTCTGTTTGATAGTTAGTGTTTGTGCACTGGCAATCCTTTCGCATGAGATGCAAATACCCAATTTTTCTGCATGTTTTATTATGGTTTAACTTGTTATTGTAGCACCTCCATCACTGGCTGCAGGGCTCTGGCCAAGGAGGCTAGCAGGGTTTTCCTGGCCTCTCAACTATTTAACATGGCAGCCTCAGTACTCGTCCCTTGTTCTTCCTCCATGTCCACCTCATCCCATGCCAATTAACATGCCACAGCACAGTTCCATGATGACAGTGCTCACTGGAGCAGTGACGTGTTTTCCCAGAGCAGATTGAATGCTTTTAACATGCAAAATTCCAATTCAAAGCCGAGTGGTACTTTTCACCAGCTCTGGGCTGAGTTTCCTCTGTGACTCAGGCACGCAAAGAATTATTCTCCCTGCATACAGGCTGATTGATGTGGCCTACCCCTGGAAGCTGCTAACCACAACCCTAAACACACATATGGCACTTGATATGAATTGTGTTTCAGTGGCCAATGGCTTAGCTGGGACACAGACAAGAAAACTGTCCCTCTCCTAGGCCTCTCCTTAAGTGATTATGGACAAATGTCTTATTGCACTGCCATCATTGTTCATATTTAAACTTCTGTTTAATATCATTATCTCTCAACAATACATATCCAATGCTCTGCAGATAGCAAAGTGGGAATTTCACTGTACAGGGAAACACGTCTCTACACTGTGCATGTGACAATAAACGCTTTGATTCTTGAATCATGACTGCTGGTGGATGTTAAAAACTGCCACTTGATTGATGCCACTACTTTTTGTTCACATATCTGTGCTCTCAGTGGTAAATACTCAATCAGACTCTACTGTCTCACTGTCTCGAATGTCCAGGCAGATGAATTTCACCACCTGCTCACTGAGTATCCACTGCTCCCAAAGCACATTTTCTCATTTTCTGCCATCAGCACGGAGCCCCTCATTCTCACCACTGACCTGCCAGTTGCATGCGCGAGGCAGCTAGAGCCTGCCAGGCTTGCTATTGCAAGGGCAGGGTTTGACAATATGAAAGTCCTCAGATGGAAAAGCTGTTGCCAGAGCCGCCCTTAAGTCCTTGTAGCCCTGCGGTGGTTACCGCGGGATTAACAATTCGATAATGCTGGAATCGCTATCCGAAACCTCACATTCAGGACTTTTCTGAGCACCCAACTTGTAAAGCTTTTTTCTTCAAAAGCGGGCCTTGTCTGTGGATACCACAAAGTATCTGTCCACCCACAGGATTTCCCTAAAATGTCAGTGTTCACCGCTTTCGGACTTTTGGAGGTCTTAAGAATGCTGCTCCATAGACCTGCCTTTCTTGTTTGTGTACCCAGATGACATCCTTGCAGCCTGGTGCTCCAAATCCAAGTACCTGACTCACCTGCAGGTCCTCTTCCAGCATCTCAGCCTGCATGAAGTGATCATCAACCTATGTTAGCTATGTTCCACTCACAAGGTAGATGTGGTCCAACATTGCTCATTGTGGTGTCACAGGACATTCCTGCAGGAGTTGCTGGGACTGATAAACTTGTACACAACTTCATCCTTAATGCTTCTCTACTGATGCAGCCTTTAGAAGAGTAGCGTTTTTCTCTCCACTGTTAATCATGGTACCCTACTCCAACTGTGTTGTACATTGAGCCAAGCCAGTACATCAAGTATGTTGCTCTTGGACGTTACTGGGGGGACGAGGTGGGCTGAAAGGCGTTAGCTCATCAAATGTTTGAAATGCGGTCTTGCAGGAAACTTGTGAGACAGAGATGTGCAGTCAGGAGAGGCAATTGAGGCAGACCCACACCTATCAACACCCATCAATCCATCCATCCATCCATCCATCCATCCAGCCATCCTTTATCTACCGGTTATCCTGAAGTCAGAGTCGCTAGAGGCTAGTGTCTACAGATGGGGTACACCTTCGATGGGTCGCCAGTCGTTGCGGGGCCACATATAGACAAACAACCATTCGCTCGCACATTCACAAATCTGGGGATTTTTTCAATGTATTTCAATTAACTCCCTGCATGTGTATATATATATATATATATATATATATATATATATATATATATATATAAAATGATGCAAACATTTTTAAAAATATATCTGTCTTCTGAGCTGTGTAATAAATGTATTTTCTGTATGATTGCAATTATTTTTTAGATTTTCTTCAGTAAAAGTCGCTAAATTTGCGCATTTCCGATACAGGGCAGCAAGCCAAGGTAGAGTTATTGTACTTCTCAACACAAAGAAACAAAGAGAAATCAAGATTGTGTCAAGATCTACCTTCCAGTCTTAAGATAACCTCAGAACATGGTTTTGAATTCAAAGTAAATCACAGCAAAAGGGATAAGACCTTAAAACATTGCCTTTTAGTGGAGTCTTCCATAGCACTTCATGAAAGAAACTGTTGACATCTTCCTTTCATTTCCCTCATTGTACTTGTACAGAAACATCCAATTATGTTTTTGTACTGTTGTTTTAGCAAAACCAATATAATGGCAAAATATCAGAATACACAAAGCATAGACAATTTCATGAGTTTTCAAACCCAGAAAAAGCAGGTATGGGGGGAAAGGGAAGCACCTTTAAGAGCACTTGAAAATACAAATAGCATGCCATACAAGTGATGTACATTATTTCTGTCCAACATGTTCCTTCAGCTACCCCACTCTTGCTCTTCCTTGTTGACCCCAAGCTTTCACAAGCAAACTGAAGATAAATTTCCTTCCGGAACATTCTTAATTGAATCAAATAGCCTACTGCTAGATTCCCCAAAATCTCCAACTGGAGGATCAAGAATGGAGCAGAGCCCAATGCTCCTTCAGGGACTCTGCAGTAGTTTAGATGAGGAAAAAATATCATACTTCTTCTTTGGCTAGCATCGCCATCCAAAAAAACGGATGGGTCATCCGAAATCCCTATTATTACACATAACTTTCCTTCCAGCACTGAGGCATGACAAAGAGAACAAACTGAATGTGTGATTGGGATCTTCTCAAGACTGTGAGAACAAAAATCGTAGACAAGGGGAAATTTTAATTCGAGGGGTTACAAACATCAAGAGTATCTTGGCAACATCCCCTAACTACTCCGCTCCAGTGAGACCCTCAGGTTTATAGTTGTGCACCCCAAGGCCAGAGCACCCAGACATGCCTTAATGATGTGGTTTAAGCTCCCTACTGCAACATGAAATTCAAAGATCTATACAGTGGAGGAAAGAAAAACAGTTTTAATGACCCAGCAGATTCTGTATTGTTTCTTCCGGAACAAAATGACAATACGTTTGCTGAGGCTCTTTTCCTGTACTGTCATAAACATTTTGAGGCCTTGCAGGGAAATTACCATGTTTTTGAGGAAAACGCAAAGTCCTCCTTCCCCTTTGTCTTTGGTGTAGGTCAGGGGTCGGGAACCTATGGCTTGCGAGCCAGATGTGGCTCTTTTGATGACTGCATCTGGCTCGCAGATAAGTCTTAGCTTTAATGTTCTACCTGCTCAGGGTTGCTGGTGGCTGGAGTCAATACCAGCAGTAATTTGGGGTACGGGACGGTCCGACCTCAAAACTCTAATTTTCATTGGATAATGCGGCTGCCTTCTCAAGTTTTTGTGAGGTCAAGAAGAAAACTTCCCTCCATCTAATGACATAGTCGGCAAGCTAATTTATGCAGAGCAAAACCCTCTGACTATTGGGATGCTCCAAAGAAAAAAAAGATGACAAGTACCGTACTGTTTCAACAGGAATGGACAGGGGAATTCGACTTTGTAGAGAGCAGATTCTGCGGTGTGTCTAATGCGCTGATAAAATGTAATCGATGAAATGATCAAAAATAAAGCAACACTTCGAGACATGCCGTGACACCTTTGCTTCAAAATATCCGACCGGGGACAGCAGGAAGAAAGCATGCCAAGAGCAACTATGCAGAGTGCAAGCCAGTCAGCAGCAACTCTGTGTATGGACCGGACAAGGTGACTAGAATTCAGCTAGCTTTACTGGTTCTTTAGAAATAGTGAGGAACGGAAAGCCATTCACAGATGAATGAATGAAGCTTAACATCACCACGTACCAGCTAGACTACAAAGCCATCAGCAAAACTATGAGGCCCCAGAAGTCACATTAATAGTAAGAAGTATGTATTTCTTATTTGTCAACTCCAGTATAACAATGTACTTAAAAACAATTATATTAAGAGACTTATTGTACTTTGATTTTGTTGGTCTTACTTGAAAATTCACATACTTAGTTGTATTTAGTGTTAGATATATTATATGGCTCTCACAGAAATGTATTTTAAGATAATTGGCTGTCATGGCTCTCTCAGCCAAAAAGGTTCTCTACCCCTGGTGTAGGTACTGTCACACACTTCAATGCAGTTTACTCTTCCCTCACAAAGTTTGCTTCCATGACCTATGAGGCAGGTGCCCTCATAGATATCATGTATTGATTATGAGTTTCAAGCGGGGCCCTTGGCCTGAAAAAGTCGTCCTTCGTCTGCTGGAAGTCCTCCTTCCACCGTCACACTCACACACACACAAACACAATGGAGGCCCTGAACATGACAATTTGGATTCCACTTCCACTTGATGGAGGTACTAATGAAAGACAGAAAACATTACACTACCACAGGGGCCTGAAGTTATGCCTTGCAATGTTAAGCTTCCTGTAAAACTCTTAACAACGTGAGGCTGTATCTTTAAAATGTTTTTAGACAATAAAATACATTTTCATAATGTAATAAGTCACAGTAAATCAAAACCCAAATGTAAACCTGAAATCAAAACTACTTTGGCACACTTGTGATTACACTGTGGGATGCACCTGTTGTTTCTGAGCTCAAAGGAAGCAAACATTGTTGATTTGGTTCTCTAATACAGTTAAGTACAAAATTTAAGTTTTTTTCTCTTTCAGTCAATGTTTCGATTGAAGCCAATTCCAAATTTGAACTAGCAAGCAGAGCACTCACCTTACTACACTGATGCACAAATTGTACATATCCTCATGCTAAATACTGAAACTGAACATACCAGCCCAATTGAATCTGCATGTATTCCAAGTAACAGAGGCTATTTCATCAAAGAGCTGAGTGACAAAGATACATTTTTCTGTTTCTTCTCTCCTCTGAACAATGTACAGTCAATGGGCATCAACATTTTATGCAAGCGAGGTCTCTTATCATAGATTAACAATCAGCTCTGCTCAAAGCTACATCAGGGTCACTAAGTGCACAAAGAAGGAACAGATATCAGACTAATAATTAATTTTACATTAAAACACCAGCTATACATCCATAGTTGTTAGATTAGAAGGCATTGACACTTGGCACAAAATTGTACCTGACACAAAAAAGAAACTTTTCACAAAACAATAATCGGGCAAATCAAAAACAGGCCACAAACGCACACACACATACACACAAACACAATTTGACAACTAAAGATTCAATATCATTATATTCAAATCTGCTATTACATACTTGCAAGCTGACCATAAGATGATTCACCCTTGTCTTTGGGCCAGAACTCATTCATAAGAATGATCTTCCTTCCTTCTTTTTGATTTCAGATGATATAATCAAGATTTTACAGAATGGGAAGGTTCAGTAGACTAAAAAACAACCAACAAAAAACAACAACAAAAACATTTTGGAATGCCAGTAATTGGGTCTCTCTATGACATCTTACATATAGTGAAGTCTTTAGGAGTGAAATCATATGCAGAGATACTATTCTGGTTCAAGTGTTACTTCAAGGTGGGACAGTTAAGACTGCTTAACTGATGGATTCCTACTGAACCAATCATGATTTCCATCCTGATGTGGGGGTTCAGTGTTAACTGGAAGTTAACAGTTAGATCACTACCAGGGTGAGAAGGGAGAAAGACTCCTGCCCTCTTGTCCCCTTAACCTCAAGAAAATAATCAGTTATCAAGGGGTAAATCCAATATATTTACATGATTCCTTGGGGGCAAGCCATAAAAGTCTTGTTTCATTGCAAACCTTTTAACAATAATAAAACAATATCCTTGCACTTTTTTTCAGTGAAATTAATTTGAATTTAATGAGAGATGCATGTTCAACATGTTGAGTCAGTTTTGTACAGTCTGGTGCACATACCTGGAAGACAGACATTTTAGGATGATGCCAGACATTTCACCAAAATTACACCTCTTGTGCTCACGAGAAAACAAGAAGGTTCAACTTATATGTAGTTTAATGACTGAAGTCCTGGAAGGACTATACATACATACAAATACAGATACATACATACATGTACATATATGTGTGTGTGTGTGTGTGTGTGTGTGTGTGTGTGTGTGTGTGTGTGTGTGTGTGTGTGTATATATAAATATATAGATAGATAGATAGATAGATAGATAGATAGATAGATAGATAGATAGATAGATAGATAGATAGATAGATCAGAAAGGCCCGATCAGGGATATGAGACCTGGCTGTACTATGGCTGGACCTAGCCAATACGTATGGCTCCATACCCCACAAGAAAGTGGTGCTAGTAGTGGAGAGGCACCATGTCCCAAGCAATATCAAAGTCCTCATCAATAATTATCATAAAATAGTTAATTTGCGGTTCCATTCCAGCACAGCTACATCTTGGTGGCACCAACCGGGAACCAATGGATCTGACAGTGTCTCAAGCTAGCATTGAGGGAAGGACTGGCAGAAAGTGGAGGGCACAGGAGGCTGTGGACAAGGCAGAATTGCAGCTGCGACACAGTGAGCTTGAGGGATCTGTGGCGACTGGCCATAAGGACAGGGAACTATTCTGACAACTCACCACAATACACTTGAGGGCAGGAAAATGCGGCACCTGATGCAACACGATGTGGGGGCTGGGGTTGAAGAGTAGCGTGCAAGGCAGACAGTGGGATTGAGACAACAGAGCCGATGTACCAGATGGGAAGAAGCCATGGATAGGTAGATCTCGTGGCCTGAGCTGTGTAGGGTGGAGCCCGACTGCATCAAATTTGTTATTCAGTTTGTCTATGATGACTTGACCAGCTCAACAAACCTCTTCTGTTGGGGCAAGATACTCCAGCGTTTCCCTTGTGCCGGGGAAGAGGAACTCTGGAGCACATCCTCAGCAACTGTCTTAAAGCAGTTGGGGATGGTTGCCATCACTGGCACCATGACCAGTTGCTAAAGGCGGTTGATGAGTCCATCTCAATAATCTCATTTGTGCAACCTGGAGAACAACTAACCTCCCAACAAACAGGCCTCACAGCAACAGCAAAGGACTGGCAGCTGAGGGTGGACATTGGAAAACTTTGTTTCCCTGAAAACATCATGGAAACAAGCTTTAGACAAGACATTGTCCTACTGGCAGAGTTATCCAAGCAGATCAAAGGAGGACCAAGTGAGAGGAAGAAGGAGAAATACCTGGAGCTAATGGGGAGTGCTGCAGTCGGGAGGTGGAGTTCGAGGTACTTGCCCATTGAAGTTAGAGGAAGGGGATTTACAGGAAATGCACTCTTGTTAGGCCTCTTGGACATCACCGGAGCATATAATATCAGTGCAGCTTACGAGGCTGCAGATAGAGCTTCACAACGGCTGTAGCTGGTTAACTGTTAACTCCTGGGCAGGTGGCCTAGGTGAGGGGGTTGGAAGCTGAAAGACCCCAAACTCCCCATCACCTAAGATACTATCACTGATTTATCACTGATGTGAAGTGATGATGTGTCCAAGAAACTGCATAATAAGATATGTGTAATAACTAATAACATGAAAATAAACATGCTCCTACTCACAACATACAGAGTATAAATAAATAGATAAATACATGAAAACTCTATAAATCATATCAATTCCAGTCCTCTCATATATGACATGCTTGGTGGTGTTGAATTCATTTGCCATATGTCATATATATATATATATACACATATACACACACACACACACACACACACATATATATATATATATATATATATATATATATATATATATATATATATATATATATATATATATATATATATATATATATATATATATATATATATATATATATATATATATATATATATATATATACATATATATATTTTCTGTTATATATCCTGTTTTCTTTTTCTTTTCCCTCAAATGTTGCTGCTGCAACACCCGAATTTCTCCTATGGGGATCAATAAAGTATTATCTTATCTTATTTTATTAAATTAACAACACGATTCGTGATATCATTTAGTTTACACCTCAAACTTAGTTTAGAACAGTCTATTCATAGCTTTGAATAACTTAAGTTAAAGAACACAAGGAAGACTATCAACACACAGATGGTAGTACATTGGTCAGTACATTGGTCCACCTCTAAATTAACTCAGGTGTCACATTTTAATCAACTACCAAAGGTGTTTACACTGATGAGTCAAAATATTACAGCCTCTGGCAGGTGAAGCAAAGAAAATAGATTCCCTGGTTACAATGTAACCTGTCACATGGTAGAATATATCAGATAGCAGTTTTTAATATATTTGAAATACATCTAGGGTTAATTTTATGTTGCAGCTAGACACTAGAGTCAGTTGGAATCCTGGGAAAAAATAATGATGACTGATTAAAAATAAAAAACATCGGCTCACACATTGCATCGCTGGTTGACATGCATGTACAATGGGGGTTGATTTGGGTCAGATGACTCAATTTGTGATTATCACTTGGGGAAGAAATAGTACCAAGAAGCACAATGTGAAGAAACAGCAAGCAGAGACAGTGTGATACTGAGGGGAATATTTTGCTTGGAAGCCTTAGTTATTGAGAACATTACCAGCCTGGTTGAAAAGTTTGTTGAAGGAGGATGATTGGTACCTGTTTATCTTACAAGGGTTAGAATAAGCATGTCGTGTATCTGGTGAGGAGAAATTATATTGCCCCAGGACCGAAAACAATGATTTTCTTTCAACTTTGTAGAATGATTTAAACTCACTCATTTCCCGACTCAGCATAACTATTTTCCAGTGGAAAATTCTTTTAGGATATGTTTGGGTAATTTTGTGTTAAAGGATATGAGTAACCCACACACACAATGACTTCTACTTCAACGAAACCTGTGGGATGACTGTACAAGATATCGTGAACCTTCTTCTACACCAGTACCTGAATCGACAAATATTCTTCTGTATGAAAGGATAGAAATTAAACAACAAACATACAATAAAATCATGTCAGAATCAGTACAAGAAAGGAAGTCAATACTACTGCAAAACAAACCTCAACCCAGTGCAGTGTGAGATGCCGCAATACACTTACGTGTATAAAAAGGTGATACAACCTCAATAACTTACCATTAAGATACTGTATGTTAACATGTACTGTATGTCAGACTGTATTTCAGTTGATTGACTCGTCTTGTGGCGATGTCAACAAATAACTGATGTTTCCTCCATTAATCCTTGAACATCTCGGAGCATGTGCCAAAGGATGATATCAGGTCATGAGGAGTTTGTGGTAATCACTTAAGGGAACTGCAATTAGCCCTGAGGGTCAGCCAACATATTTCATTAACAGTGACAGTTCCCAGTGACAGGAGAGACTACTCCTTTTGGTTTTGGCTGTGGCACTCCCCCTGTACCTGGGAATCTAGATCCGCCATGGTTGTCCGGCTGGATCCTGTTGGTTTGCCTCATGGTTAGCATGTCACACTTCAGTAATTCACAATGCCCGTTATTAGTCTTGTCAATTTGTCACCAATTCGGATTGTAGTTGAGCTTGTTTTTTTTTTTTATTGTTATTTTTATTTTTTTATTTTTTGTAAACTGATGAGTGCTGTATGTTATTTTGTCTTGGTGAAAGAAGGAGGGAAAGCACTGGGAGGTCAAGCAGACATTTGCATTTGTCTGAAATGGACAGCCTGATCAGAGAGCTGAGGTTCAGGGTGCATGAGCTTCAGTGCATGTGCAACCACAGGACTGACAGAACAGAAGTAATTTCAGCCCAGCAGCACTGCAGATAGCCAATGGAAACCAGAGGAGACATTTGTCCTAACACAAAAGCTGAATGTGTATTACAGGAAGCAGAATTCAAAATGCAGAGTTCTAACAACTTTCTCTTTATTAGAAATTCCAAATAAAAATGCCAAGGACTCTGGCCTTTTTCTGTAAAGGACTGAAAAGGAAAATAGAGGAAAAGGGATTAGAAAAATCTGCAACTACGGTCTTTGTAGGAAAGAAAGTTTGTGTGTGGCTTAACCAAATGTGAACAATATGCAATATGTTAATATATCTAATCACTTAACATGAACTCAATTTGTACATCGATGTAATGCCAAATAAGTCGTATTCTTACACATCATATTTTTAGTGTTATATTTACCTAAACTTGATTTTGATTCCATTGGCTGGAAATATTAATTAATCTATTTATGATGGTACAGACAAGACTGTACAATACCAATGGCTAATTCCAGAGAGCATTGACAAAAAAAAAAACTAAAAATCTAAAAAGCTGTTCTATCATAGCCTTTACTGCTTAACTGGACTTCCATGAAATATGATTTTTTTTTTGTACTATTTTATACTATGTTATACTTATTCTTTAAGGGCTCATAATATGCTGAGAATAATCACTTAACAGTGAGTCAATGACTTAAGAAAAACATTGCAATTTCTTTCTGATTTTAATATTTCCCAAAGAAGATCTGAATCAAATGCATTCATGGTAGAAGCTCTTGCATCTTGAATAGATACTTCCTGCTATGATACATCATCAATCTAAAATCTACATGAGCTATTCATCTATTTATTTCTATTTCGATATTTTTTTCATGTAATTTCATTCATAAGCATTCTGTTTTCTTGGCATCATCAAGAAGCTATTCATCCTAATTATTTTAAGGATTGGTGCTGGTGTTGAAATGGACAGCTGACATTTGGTCTGATTGTGAAAAGTCTAACCTAATTTTGATGTAAATAACCTGAACTCATTCACACACAGTGAAGAGGTGTTGCTGAGAATAATGGACTGTGATCCAGACACTGAGTTAAGAATAACTGTATCCAAACTAGGAATAGATGGTGTTTATTTTAGCTAGGCAGTCCATGCTCCATGGAGCCCTAATATACCCTAATACCCTAATAGTATTTAATCACAATTTGGCTAGAAGGATATTTATTTTCCCTTGTCCTGTTTCAAAGGCAGGTCAGAGTGCAGAGCTTGCACAGACTTTTATAGACAATGAATCTCCCCTATCTGAAGAAATAGGGAAGAGCAGCCTGGACTGACCTCAAGTTTGGAAATAAGGTTTCTATTAGGAGGCCATTGAAGAGATATGAAGATATATTCTCAAATTGATAAAGCAGGAATGTGAAAATAAGTATACTTTTTAAAATCAAAAGAACATTAGATATTACTAATATTGAGGTTTAAAGGACTAAAGCAATGCCTTTCACGGATAAATACATTATATGTAAATGTATGTTGCTTTCATTTAAAAAATGGCTTTGTATCTCTCTCAACATGTTTGTGGGTCTTCCTGTCTGTTCGACTGACAAAGCAGCAAGAAACACAAATATCTATGTTACTGTTGGGATCTAGCTGCTGCTTGATGAGCAGAAGTGGACACCAGCACATGTGAGACATTGAGCCTTGTTGGGTTGAGAATAAGGGTAGCTGTTTGCCAGCCCTTCGGGCCAGAGTGTTACATCTCATGCCCTGCCTCACGTCACACCCCTCCCTCACGGCTCACATTTCTAGGTTCTGCATCTTGCCCTTCCTCACAAGGCTCGGCATCTCACCCTTCCTCAATTTACACACATACCTCTTTTCCTTTTGGCCTTTTCCTTCAGGGGTCTCTACAGCGGATCAGCCTCCTTCATCTAACCCTATTCTCTCTACCCTCTTGTCTTACACCCAACTAACCTCAAATAACTTCATGTCCTCTTTCACTACAACCATAAATCTTCTCTTTGGCCTTCCTCTGGGCCTCCTGCCTGGTAGTTCTAACCTCAGCATCCTTCTACCAATATATTCCCTCTTCCTCCGCTGTACATGCCCAAACCATCAGTTTCGCTTCTCTGTCCTTATCTCCAAACATGTGCTGTCCCTCTGATGAACTCATCCTGATCCTATCCATCCTCATCACTTCCAAAGAGAACCTGAAGATCTTCATCTCTGCTTCCTGTCTTTTCATGCCACTGTTTCTAAAACATACAGCATACTGTTTCTAAAACATAAAACAAAACATAGGTTTTTCCTTCACTTGCTGCCTGCTCTCACATATAACCCATGGAGATGCCTATCCTCATCTGCCAGGCTGTCCATCACCCCTGAAAATGAAGCGGCTCAGAGCTGATCCCTGATGTAGTCCCACCTCCAACTTGAACTTCTCATTCACAACTATGGCACACCTCAACACTGTTTCACAGCTTGCATGCATGCCCTGCATCAGTCTAAGATACTTCTCTGCCACACCAGACTTCCTCACAGAGTACTATCGCTCTTCTCTCGACAGCCAACATATGATTTTCTAGATCTACAAAGGCACAATGCAGCTCCTTATGACATTCTCTGTACTTGTCTACTTGTTTTCTGAAAGCAAATATTTAATCTGTAGTACTCTTTTCTAGGCATGGTATTGCTGCTCACCTCTGCTCTCAGTCCAGTTTCTACTACCCTTACCCATAACTATATTGTATGGTTCATCAACTTTATTCCCCTGTGCTTACTGCAACTCTGCACATCTTCCTTATACTTAAAACGTCCACCATCAAACTTCTTCTCCATTCCTCAGGCATCATCTCACTCTCTGAGGTCCTGTTGAATAATCTAACCAGAAACTTGACTTCCGCTTCGACTAGACATTTCCATACCTCCAGAGGTATCTGATCAGGACCAGCTTCCTTTCCCATCTTCATCCTCCTCAATGCCTTCCCCAGTTCACCTTTACTGATCTCTGGTAATCCATGGTCCATAATACTCATCTCCATACCCTCCCCTCTCTTTCATTTTCCTAACTCATCAGCTCTTCAAAAGCCTCTGTCCATCTTCCAGTCACTCACCTGGAAACTGTCAATACATGTCCCTCTCGATTCTCTGACTACTCAAACCAGCTGCAAGTCCTTCCCATCTGTATCTCTGTTTTCCCAAAATGTATAAATTGTTCTTTCTCTCCTTTCATCTCCTATCATACAAGTCATCATATGCTTTTTGTTTGACTTTTGCTACCCTTACCTTTACCTTGCGCTGCATCTCCCTGTGCTCCTGCTTGCTCTTTTCAGTCCCCTCAAGGTCCCACTTCTTCTTTGCTATCCTTTTTCTCTATATATGCTCCTCCACTTCCTCGTTCCACTTCCAAGTTTCTTTATCTACTTTCCTTCCAGATAACACAATTAAAACTCTCCAACCTGTCTCCCTGATCACATTAGCAGCTGTTGTCCAGTTATCTGGAAGATCTCCCTGACAACCCTGAGCTTTTCTCAACTCCCCCCTGAAAGCCATACAACACTTCCCTTGTCAGCTTCCACCACTTTGTCCTCTGCTATGCCTTTGTCCTCTTCAACTTCCTTGTCGCCAGATTTATCCTACAAACCACCACCCGATGCTGCCTGACTACACTCCCATCACTAGTTTGCATTCACTGATCTCCTTCAGATTAAATTGTCTTTACAAGATGTAGTCTTCCTGTGTGCTCTGACTTCTGCTCATGTAAATTCCCCTATGTTCCTGCCTCTTCTGGAACAAAGTATTTACAAAAGCCATTTCATTTCTTTTTTACCACCATCTGCCCCTCAGTATTTCCATCCCAGATTCCTAAACCTGCGCATCACCTCTATGGCCTGCTCCAACATGTCCATTGAAGTCTGCACCAATTACCACTCTCTCATCTCTGGGTACATTCAGCATCACTTCATCCAACTGGCCTCCAGAATTTCTCCTTGTCCTCTAACGCACATCCCTCCTATGTGCTTAGCCACTGTAACAGTGAGCAGCAGACCTTCAATTTCCAGCTTCAGACTCATCAGTCTATCTGTGACTCTTTTCACCTCCGGAACATTCCTAACAAATTCCACAAATTCCACCTTCAAGAAAACTACTAAATGTATGTTCCTGTCAATTCCATGACAGTACAACTGAAAACCAGCGCCTAAACTCACACCCTTGCTACCTTTCCACCTCGTCTCCTGAACATTTTGTTCTTACACCTTCTGTCTCTGTGTCATGTCAACCAACTCTTTACCTTTTCCTCTCAAAAAAAGCACTGTTTTGTGCCCCCAGAGACTACATTTCTATTTTCAAACATACACTCGCAAAAAAAGAGGTGAGAAAATTTGTGCCTGGTAGAGATAATTTCATGTAACTGTAATGTGTTGTTGAATTTTTTAAATCAGTATTTTTTTTTCTGTTATAAAGACAGCATTCACTCTGCCACTTCTGCTCATCAAATTGTACATTTGATCAAACAGAGCCTTTTGTCAACAGCGACAGATAATTGATGCTGTGTACATTTGTTCCTTCTTCTTTCTGACTTTGAGAAGGATGATTACACATTTGAAAGCGACTAACATTTTCTCGTGTTCAGAACTTACTATTTTCATTTCCCCTTTTGCTGTTTGTTTTGAGCTTGTTATTATAGAGCAAACACAGCAGACAGATTGGTGTCACTGCAAATATGTGGCTGCTTGGTTTTGTGCTGAAGCAGTAATCCAGACTTGAGCCAACAAACAGTAAATGAGCTGATGTAGTGATATTATTTATTTAGCTGCCAAACCCTTTGGAGCAAAAAGCTCCATCAACTATAAATAAAGCATGCACAGAGATATATGTTTTTAATTACATTAAGAGGAATCGGTAGAATTAACATTATTCTTATGTACTAAGTTATCTAACTGTCATAATTGTTCTCTTTACTTTTAGGTTTGTATATGTAATGGAAGCAGCAGAAAAGGCTGAATCTGGGTGTAAGTTATGTTATCAAGTTGCAGTTGTTTTTATATTTCAAAATCTAATAATTGAAGATTAATACATCTAGCCCGCCAGTAATCTCTGGGGGACATTAAAATTTGTTAAGCCAGCATTATGTAGACCAAATTTCGAATTATTTGCTTTGAATTACTTATCAGGTAAAAAGAGAAAGGGTTGGATCAGTATTATGGAAGTAACAACTGGCATTTGAGCACTTTATGGTGTTACTCTGAGCCACCCTTCTTTGTTAATGGAAGTGAAAAGAAGTCTCTTGGAACATGTAAAGAAGTGTGTGCAGGGTAGCTTTAAGAAGAGCCAAGGAACAGCAAATTGATAGACAGCAGCCAACTGCTCATGGTTCATCCATGATGGGTTAAATTCAGAGAAGGAATTTCCCCACGAGGGATTCATAAAGTATCAAAAAAATATTAACTGCAAGAAAGAAACGCTCAATTGTGTACACCCTTAAAGCCCCTTTCAAACTTAAATGCTGGTCAATGTGAGGAAAATCTGTCCCAGCCATAGACCTATGTTTTCCCTGGAGACATGTATCTGATCAACACACACGTGTTTGCTGCAAATCCCCGACTACTTTTGTCAATCCGTTAGAGCACAGACTGGAAGAGGGTGCCTACTGGTTGATTTCTGATCTGGCTTTGGCTGACATTTTCTCAACACATGTTCAGTCCAAGAGGGTAAACCCTTAAAATTGTCATGCAGTGGTCTATTATTAACGGTGCCAGGATGAGAGCAACAAATGGGGCACCATCATTTTACACAGCAGGCAATTCCGTACTTTCCACCAAGGAGAAAGTACCAGCTGTTCCTCATAAAATCAATTCTATATAGTGGTCAAACATAATTTTTTTGGGTATCTACAACAGAAAAGATCACATTTAAGTAAATGAATGAATAAATGAATAATTGACAGCACTGAGAGATCAGCAGAGTCATCAGTGCGGCAAGGCCCCTTAAATACACTGAGGGGTGAATGTTGGTGCATCTGAAACACACAAAATCCTCTCTTGGTGCAGGTAAATTCCATTTCCATCATAAAGAAATTAATTTTTGTTCTTTTAACCTAATAATTGATGTATTGATGTATTTTGCAGTGCAATATTTGTAAGGGCAATATCTAAACTAAAATGTGTACAGATCTTTAAGATATTAGTTCCAAAGACAATGTATTCAGTGTATTATATTTTCCTATAATCTGATATACAGGAGAATGCAATCTGACCAAACTATGTTTGTAAAAGAACAAGATGGCATTCCTTCCCTCCTCAGTTAAACATATTTGATCTGTGAGACCATCATTTCTCTTGAATAATGAATGGATCTCAATGCCACAGGGGCCCTAGAGTGATTCTAAATTACTGCAGCCACTCTAAAAATTTAAACTTAATTAATGATAAGTCAATAACCTGTGTATCACAGGCCCAACTTCTTCATAACTGCATTAGTTGAGACTTATTGCAATGGGATGAAGAAAAGGGTTCTTCATTACTGTTGACTCAGTGTATATTGTCTGTTTCCTCTAAGGAGAAGAGGAGAGGAGAGGAGAAGAAGAAGGTGAGAAGAATTACAACATTTCTGGACAAAAAAGTACTGTAGAAGGAGAAAGTATTCAATCACTATGACAAGTAATATCCATGCCTCGGATATCATCATGATGATCTGGCTAATACCTTGCATGGAAACCTGCATGAACATCATGACAATATTTGTCTAAACGGGAAAATAGGGTAATAGATCAAAGTGCTGTGAATGATGCTACATGAAAAAGCATCATAAAAAAGGGGGAAAAATAAATATTGCACGCATAATAGACTTAGCTGTAGACAGTAGTGGCAGTTTAATGTATAGAAACAATTGCAATTTATTATGGTGATTTTCTTGGCTTGATTCTGCCTCTAGGCAAATATGTGCCTTCAACAGCATACTATTGACTACAAATTGGATAGAAAGAGTTGCATAATGCTCGTGACAGGGATTGATCTCACATTGCCCGAAATCAAAGAACACACCTGAACACTGCTGTAACATCTTAAGACAGGGCACCAATATAATCGACCAAATGCCCATTCCTCTGAAAATATCTTGATCACCTCCAGGGCCATATCAGGACATTTTTACCTCTTTCTATGGTATTTAGAAAAACATTAAAAGTCTTGTTCTGTATACACAAGATAAAAGTTTAACAGCTTAATAATATAGGGAAATGGATTAAAAGCAGTTGTTTAAGAAGTATATAAAAGTAGAGTGTGAAAAATTTGGGAAAGGCATCACAGTTAATTTGCCCAGCAGCGTGAGAAAGATAGTGAGCTCAAGAATTATGATCGTATGCAATGGGAATTTCATTCATTTAAGTGCTGATAACCAAAGACAGTGCTGTGGAGGAAAGTAGACTCAAACTCACTGTGGAGGGCAGTGCCAGGAAAATTGCTCAGTCAATATTAAGTGTGAGACAGTGGTCAACACTTAAAAAACTGAAAAAAACATATTTCAAAGTACATATTGTCAAGATCTATATATAATTATCATAGCATTTATCAACTATTGTAAGTGTATGAGGGAAGTTGTAAAGGGTGTGAAGGGATGCAAATGATTTTGCAAGGGGTCCTAATAGAAGGAAGACTGTGAGAAGTCAAGGGTCAGAAAAAAAAAAATACTTTGAGTGCTTGCGCCTTGTGATGGGTTGAGCCATCTCTAATGAAAACCTCCAGTTCCAGGTTTTCCAGCCCACCTTGAACCGGAGACTATAAATATCCACCATCGGCATCAGTCTTGCTCTCACTCCAGCCGAGCAGCCAGGCCAACAGCACTGCTGCTGATGACCGTCACTTCACCCATTTTGTTTTTTTCCAGAGACTTTTGTTTAAAATAAATCCTACATTTATTTGAAATGTTTTTGTCTTCCTTTATGTTGCTCCCTTTGAGCCGTGGCGTCACATCTTGGGGGCTTGTGCGGAATCTCTCGCAAATCCCTCCGGGATTTTTGTTTTCCAATTCCTGTACGCTTATTTGGATTCTTAGGTGCTGTTTTGGTCCACTGCTGCAAGTTAAGTCTTCCTTTTTTTGTGTAATGAGTGTTTAGTTTGGGTCCTCTGGCTAGACTAAGGAGTGTTCCCTCAGCGGTTAACTTGTTTGTTTTTTTGCCTTTTTTATTTTCGAGGAAATCCTGGCTGAGGAGTCAATCCTTGTCGGGGGCAAGCATGTCGGGGCCTTTCCTACGGCTGCTGATGTTCTGTTTTCAAAGCCACCTCTAGCCCGGCACTCCTCAGAAGATACTTGGGCTTTATTTCAGTTTAGGTACGTTCTAGGGGACCATTTTATGTTGGCCTTTTGTCTAGTGACGTTGTGCACTCCTGTTTGTATTGTAGAAGATCAGTCTTAACAGTTAAAAAGAGCCTCAATTGTAAAGCCAGAGCCAGTAGAATTTGATGTAGTCAAAAATAACGGATTAGTCCCCCCTTTTGTGGAAAAGGATGTTGAAAAGTATTTTCCGCATTTTAAAGGTGCGGTTGTTATTTCAAAATGGCTTGAACAATCCTGGACATTACTCCTGCAGAGTCTCTTAGTTGGGAAAGCCCAAGAAGCATATTCTACTTCAACAATGACTGAGAGTAGGGACAATACACTCTAAAAAGTGCAATCCTTAAAGCATATGAGCTAGTTCCTGAAGCCTATTGGCAACTCTTTAAAAGCCTGACTAAACTTGAACGTCAGTCATATGTTCAGTTTGCTAAAGAAAAGGAAGCACTTTTCAATAGATGGTGCCTGTCCCAGAAAGCAGAGTCAATGGATGAGTTAAAACAACAAATTCTCCTAGAAGAGTTTAAAACCTACCTTCGTGATAGTATTTGTACTGTAATGAACAAAAAGTTACAAACCTGGCCAAAGCTACAGCGTTAGCTGATGAATTAATGTTAACAAACAAATCTAGCTTCAGCTTCATAGTCCAGGGTGAGTCTAAAGCAAGACCTTTCAGTGAATACTTACCACCACTTGGCCCTCGTTTTAAAAAGCCTGCTGCCACTAACAGTTCAAATGAAAAACTTTGTTTCTATTGTAAAAGGCCTTGACACCTTATTGCTGACTTCCCCACTCTGGGTAAAAAAAAAAAAAAAACCTAGGCCTGTCGCTTTTCTGAAGACGGAAAAGAATCCAAGTTTGAGTCAAGAGGCAAAGTTAAAGAGAAATTATTTGACCGATGACAGAGTTCTTGCTGCTCCTGTAGTTGTCTACACTCCTGTTGTGTCAGAGCATCCGAATAAAATGGAGGAGCAATATCCCGATACTTTTCCAGTGTGTGCTGTTACTCAATCCATGTCCAAGAGAGCTAACAGTAATGTTAGAGACTTTGATTTACCAGACACATTCTTTACTAATTGTGACACTTTTGGATTCGGTAAGCCAAACCAAACTATTCCCAAAGCACCTTTACATCCCATCCCTGTTATTGGGGAGCCTGTTGAACACATTGTTGTAGATTGTGTGGGTCCACTTCCATGCACAAAGTCTGGTAACCAGTATCTTTTGACTATTATGTGTATGGCAACCTGTTTCCCAGAGCCTAATTAAAATGTACACATTTTTTGGTCTTCCTAAAGTTGTTCAGACTGACCAAGGAAACAATTTTATGTCCAAGGTCTTCTCTCAAAATTATTTGAAACGTTTTTGTCTTCCTTTATGTTGCATCCTCTGAGCCGGGGCGTAACACGCCTATTATTGACTTCACAGCCAAGCTCCACAACATCATTGCAAGACTGTAAATTTCCAATCAGACTCATATGAGACCCCAGTAACTCTGCATAAATGAGGGGAAATGTGACTTGCTCTTCAAGAAAATGAGGTAGTGCAAATGTTTCATAATGGAGTGACAAATGGCACATTATTTGATTGTGCGATCTCAAATCCGAGAGGATTTCTCCTCTTGAGGGTTAGATTGTCAGAAGGGTCAGTGAGATTCTGCAAGGAAGTGATGGTGTTTCTTTTGTGACCAGCAGGGTGTGCCTGGCATGAGAATGGATTTGACTGCAAAAACTGTGAATACTGGGAATCCAAAAAATGGGGGATACTCCTCTAAAAAGAAAGCCCTAAAACAAATACTTGAGGTGTAATATACACTGGTATTTAGGGTCATGTGCCATGAGAAGGAAATGTTTGTGATTCTGAAGGAAGACATTTTATCACACAAAGCAGCACAACGCAGGGAGCTGTTCTCGGGTACAACAATACTTTTGGGCCAACTACTTTAATTATGTAATGCTATACATGGGGAAAATTGCTGAGTGTAATACAATACTTGTACTTTTTTGTTTACTACTTTGTTTATTTGCTTTTGTTTAATAATTCTTTTTGCTTTATTTCATTTTATTTGTAGGCATTTCAGTTATCATTTTTGAGGCCTTGAACCCTAAGGTTCCATAAAAAGTCTGACTTGATATTGATGCAAATGCTGCTGTGTTTTAGAGAACCTGCAATTATAATATTGTATCAATAGGCATTGTTTCCATTGGAAAAATGATTGTTTTTATTTTGACAATACCTTCTCCATGTGTAACCAAACTAAATGGCTGATGCGTTCGTATTTGATATTTAGTTGTTTTTTTTTCTTCCTTTGTTTTTGCTTGGCCTGCTAAATTGATGTCACAGGTCCATTCCATGGAATCACTTTGTGTATTTAACACCTAATACCGTATCCTGGAGAGAGCATTTCTGTATTACGAAGAAAAAGATTGACTGAGAAAAAGACTTCGGATGATGTGAGATTCCCCAAAACGAATGGATTATAATCACTTTAAAAGACCAAATCCCTCTTCTGAATTGTTCAAGAATCCATAACACATGGCCCAGAGATGCATGAAACAGCAATTATTTGATGAAAAAAGGAGCTGAATTTTTAAATTCATTGAAGAACACTATATTTTAAAACAGGGACATGATAACAGCAGCATTAGTGTACCCAAACATGACTGAACCATGGAACATTCTAAACTTTAGCTGTCCTTATTTGGAGACACTACTTTGGAAATTCCCTGTGGTCTCCATCACTCCAAAAACTTATTACAATTCACTGTCCTCTTGTGGAAGGAGAACTCCAACTTCAGCCTTGCCTTTACGTTGTAATTCCACTGGGCCACAGCATCAAATTTGGAATCGGAATGCGATCAGCCCATCTGAGTTACATAAATAGTTAGTTTTGCTTCCCCAATTAAAACAATTTTAAGTTGGAATTCAAGTTTGTTATATTTATTCCTATTCGACCCCGCAAATAAAAACAGGGCCGATGAAAGTGACGCCAAAAAAACATTACATGCTAAAAAAAACAGTGAGTCTCCTACACTCGGTAAAAATATGAAACACATTTTCAGACACATTGTAGAAAGGGCGCCTAGTAACAGAGATGATTTGTACAGCGTCCTCCATTGGGGCGAATGTCCCCAAAGCCTGTCTGTCCACCCACACAGCTCTGTCTCGCACTTTGCCTTTGTTGATGGCTTTCATTGAAGTTTATGTAGAGAGACGTTATCTCTATGTTGTGAAAGTGTTAATTTGATTCCATTGATGTTGGTCAGGAGGGATCTGTTTAGGTCTTTTAATCCAGGGCTCAGGTTGAGATTGGGTAAAGCATCTGTGGGGTCGGGCTGAACCTTCCCGTCAGTATACAGAAAAGAGGAGGTTCTTTTCTCTTGCAGACAGTTTCTGCCTCCAGAGTTCCAAACCTCTCTCTACCATTTGGGTAGAGCCAATTCTTAGCAGAGAACCCACTACCTTGGTGCTTGTGAGCGCTGGCTCAGCTGCCTCCATTAGCTGTTTTAAAATTTGTGCTTTGTGCTGGACCGTGATCCCATCAGTCCTGGTCTAGAACTAAAGCTCTCATCCAGCCTTGCACCACATACTAATGGTTCTATCAGTAGCGGATGTGGAGACAATTCTTTCTGGTCTGTGCCATTCTAACAGACCATAGGACTAAAAAAAGCAAAAAAACTGTAAAAAGAAGGAAACCAATTAATCTTTAATAATCTAAAATAAGTTATAAACCAAGCACCATCCAGCGCTGATGCACCTGGCTACTTCCCTCCAAACTAAATCAGTAGGTCCTGCAAAGTACCTCTGAACAAAGTGAAATGTTAATGGGGCTGTTTTGCTGGCCATGTGGACAGGACCCGGACCCTCCTCATCCCTAGGATAAAACAAACTTGACTGTTGCCCCCAATGCAAACCATTTCAGAAAAAATTGACCATTTTTGATTGTACAATGGTCAAGAGACCTGATGGTGGGTCCAGACAGACTGCCTCTATTTGCCATTTGTGAGTGTGGGGGGGAACAAGGAGGCCTCCACGCCACTCTCCATCTGCAAGGGCTTCACTTTAAAACAACAACAACATCTTCAGCATAGGCAGATAAAATTATTTTGGTATTACCAACTGGTAAAAGCATGTCATGAATACTAGTGCATAATCTCTGAAGGAGGGGTTCCAGGGAGAGTGCATATAGCATTTCATTCCAAATAGTACAGAGCCCTGTCGCACACCTAGCTATGGATTGAGGCCTCTCGATAGGGGTTGGATTCTTTTGCAGGAGTTTCCCCTGGTCAGTGGTGCCAGGTAATGTAACAGTACACTTCACTGCGAATTTGCACTCTATCATGATTTTGTTAATTTCATGTCACCGTGGGATTGTGAGGAACACATTCTCGATTCCTCTGTATGTCCAGTACATGCAGAGAAATTGACATTAAAGCTGACTTTGCCTTTGACTAGGTGTGAGCATATTGATTGCCCCCTGTCTCAGGGCCTGCATGTTGGGATTCAACCCGGTGGACAAGAGGGTAGCATCACTCCGCCTTCGAGTTGGGGGGTGGGTTCTGTTTTGTATGACCATGCACCCAAAAGCAGTTCAGACTACCGACCCTTTTTGGGTTCCCTAGAGGGCATGCTAGAAAGCACTCTCGTAGGGGGGCTCCCTGGTGTTACTAGGGGATTTCAACACTCACATGGGCAGTGAAAGAGAGACCTGGTGAGGTGTGATTGGGAGGACTGTTCCCCCCGATCTGAACCCGAGCTGTGTTTCGTTTCTGGACTTCTGTGCTCATAATAGACTGTTCAAAACAAACACCATATTCAGACACAAAGGTGTGCACCTGGCACCAGCACACCTTGGGCCACACTTCAATGATCGACTTTGTGGTCGTATCATGCAATACGCGGCTGTATGTTCTGGACACTCAGGTGATGAGAGGGGTAAGCTGTCAACTGATCAACACCTGTGAGCTTGCTCCAATGGTGGGGGAGGACGCCGGTCAGAACTGGTAGACCCAAACGCACCTAACGTCTGGCTGAGACAACTGTCAGAAAGAGTTTTAACTCCCACCGCTTACATGGAAACGGAGGCGAGGGAAATTGAGTCCGACTGGGCTATGTTCAGTACCCCCATTGTTGAGGCGGCAGACCAGAGCTGTGGCCATGAGGTGGTTGGTGCTTGTCAAGGCGGTAACCCCCAAGCCCATTGGTGGACTCCAGTGGTGAAGGATGCCATCAAGCGGAAAGAGTCCCACTGAGCCTTTCTGGCCTTTGAGGCTCCAGAGGCAGCTGACAGGCACTGTCAGGTCGAGCAGCATGCAGCTGGTGGTTGCCGAGGCAAAAACTCAGCTGTGGGAGGAATTTCGTGAGAACATGGAGGATGACTTTTGGAAAAGCGGCAAAGGAGATTCTGGTCTGTCATCGACGGCTCAGGAAGGAGAAGTTGAGTGTGTCAACATTGTGTACACTTGAGAAGTTGGGCTGCTGACCACAACCCAGGACATTGTCGATCAACGGAAGAAATACTTCTATGGTCCTTACAATCCCAACAACACTTCTTCCAATGAAGAAGCAGAGTCAGGGGTGCTGAAGTTGCAGAGGTAGTCATAAAGCTACTCTGTGGCAGGGCTTTAGGGGTAGATGAGATCCACCCTGTGTTCCTTAAGGTTCTAGATGTTGTGGGCCTATCCTGGCTGACACGCCCCTGCAGCATCATGTGGAAGGTGGGGACAATGCCGCAGGATTGGCAGACTGGGGTGGTAATCAACCTCTTTAAAAAGGGGGCTCTGAGGGTGTGCTCCTACTGCAGGATCAAACTCAACCAGTCTGCATGTGTTTTGTGGACCTCAAAAAGCCATTTCACTGTGTCCTACGGCGAATCCTGTGGGAGGTGATCCAGGAGTATGAGGTACCGAACCCTGTGATATGGGCTGTTCGGTCTTTGTGTGATTGGTACCAGAGCATGATCTGCATTGCCCATAGTAAGTCGGACCTCTTTCTGGTGAGAGTTGGACTCCTCATCGCTCTCCTTCTGTTCATATCTTTTATGGACAGAATTTCTAGGTGCATCCAGGGTGTTGAGGGGATCCAGTTTGGTGACCTTAAGATTGTGTTTCTGCTTTTTGTGGATAATTTGATCCTGTTGGCTTCATCAGACAGTGGTCTCCAGCTTTCTCTGTAGCAGTTTGCAGCCCAATCTGAGGTGGTCGGGAAGAGGATCAGCATGTTCAGAAATAAAAGTGTGCACAGCACACCTCAGGCAGCAGTTCAATGATTGACTTTGTGGTCGTATCATCAGACTTGGGGAGTGGGGGAAGTTAGGTGAGGCCATGGAGAACTACTTTTGGAAGGCACCAAGGAGATTCTGGTCCGCCAACTGGCGCCTCTGAAGGGGGAAGCGACAAAGCGTCAAAACTGTGTACATAGGAGATGGTGGACTGCTGATCTCGACCAGAAACATTGTGGATCGGTGGAAGGAAAACTTCTAAGGTCTCCTCAATCCTGGCAACATGCCTTCCAAAAAGGAACCAGAGTCAGGGGATTCTGGAGCAGAACTACCTATTTCCGCGGGCTGAATTTGCTGAAGCAGTCATAAAGCTTTTCAGTAGAATTCAGCCATTCTATTCATAACTTTTACAGACAGAATTTCTAGGCGCAGCCAGGGCGTTGAGGTGATCCGGTTTGTCGGCCATAGGATAAAATCTCTGCTTTTTGCAGATGATGTGGCTCTGTTGGCTTCAGCAGTCCATGATCTCCATCTCTAGCTCAGCCGAATGTGAAGCGGCCGGGACAAGGATCAGCACTTCCAAATCCGAGACCATGGTGCTGAACCGGAAACAGGTGGAGTGCCCATTCTGGGTCGGGGAAGAGGTCCTGCCCAAAGTGGAGGATTTCAAGTACCTCAGGGTCTTGTACATGAGAGAGGGAAAATAAATTACTGCCAGAAGCTGGCTTAGTAAAAAAGCTAGAGCAAGACGGAAATTAGAACTGACTGGACTAATGAAAACCTATGGTCTTGCTTATGTCAGTAGACTTATTTTATTATTAATGCTTGATACAGATGAGACCATTGTTATTCCGCCTCACTTTTTTAAAAACTCATAAGTCAAAAAACCATGTCAAAAATGTGTCTTGTATATGTTAAAGAGTTTGTTTATGCACCTGGCTTTGTGAAACGGTGAGCCTCTAACATATATTGCTGTATTGCTGTTCCAAGGACCGCTTTGCCATATTCAAAAGTGGTATTTCATTTCCAAATTCCAAATTGTATTTATTGAAACTGGTGTATTTATGAATTGCAATGTATGAGAAGGGTGCAGAAATCTTATTCCTGTATTGTAACGGAAAGGAGGGTTTCAATGGACAAATTAAAATATCTAGTACGATGTCTGTAACAGATCCAGTTGCATTATCTGGAGTTTGTTGTATATCTGGAGTGTTATACACAAAACCCTTCTATTCATTTATTCCCTGCATTTAATTTTTTTGGACAGGGGTAGATATAGGGATTTGTCTTTTGCGATTAAAAAAAAAGTGGAATAAAAATGGAGAGCTGAGAAAGAGCTATGCTTCACTTTGACTGCAGGCAACAGCAAAGATAGAAGAATATAGCATCAATAAAAGACAAGCTCTAAACACCCAAAAGCAAACTATTTAATTGTATAAAGCAAAAGTAAAAACAAGGCAAAGTTAAGAAATGAATGCTAGACTCTGATATAGCCTACACACAATAAAAAAATCAATAAAAAAAATTCCCTTTCATTCATTTTTCACTGTAAGAGGGAAATCATGTGACTCACAACAATAATGGGTTTCGTGCAACCCATTTTACCTGCAAGATAAAGATTTTATCATTCTTCTTCTCAAATCTCCTTCAGCACTGCCAAGAACATTATTATCCACAGCATACACTTCAGAGGTCCCAAAGAATTAGCAAGCAAATGCCCATTAATTAGTCTTACTAAATCTGAGGACCAATAACAAAAATTATTCAAAATGTATAATAAAGACCATCAAATACCTGACATTATGAGCTCCATTATGAGCAACATTATGACTCTCCTCAGATATGTGTGAACAACACCTTCATGTTTTCCACCTTATGGACCAATATATGTCAACAATGTGTCTAAGAACCCCCCTGACTCTATTATATCTCACTCTGATGTCGGTATTAATATTTGGCCCTTTTAAAATTTTTCAATTGACTGACACATAATTGTCTAATTTTATCAGTTATATACTTGAAATATGCCCTTTTCTCTTTTTTGTAGCTGTTGAATTGCATTACTGTGTGTGTGTGTGTGTGTGTGTGTGTGTGTGTGTGTACCCCCCCACCCCCCTCAGCCTCTGCAGGCTCGACGTGCGTGGCCGCGGCGGCTCCGGTTAATGAAATGCACCGCAGTGTGCGCCGCCGTTCTCACGCACGGCAGCCCGGGGCCCGTCTAATCTCTGGAGCGCAACAACCTCTGCAGGGACAATGATTCCCCCCCCCAAAAAAAAATCAAAATCACGTCAATAATCAATATAGATCGATTTTTAGATGAGTCCTAAACACGCCGTTGTCAATTACTGATGCACTTTCCTTAAAATGCCAAATAAATAGTCAAAAAATGGAATTAAATCTAATCAGTGATGGATAAAATGATTGATTTTTGATCAGTCGGATGCCAAAGTGTCATCAATACGCCGCCGGACCATCACACACAAACAGCTATTTTTATTTTATTTTGTATTTTTCAGAATAAACAAGGGATTATTTTTGAACGGATTAATAATCCAAAATCACGAATCGGTAATCCATAAATAATCAATTAATCCAGAAATTTTAATGGAGACGTCTCAGAATCAGTTGGCGATCAATAGATGCTCATCACAAAAAGGAAAGTCACGTTTATTCATTTTCGCTTCTGGGGGGGCCAACCTGTCAATCACGGTGTGTGTGTGTCTCTGTCTGTCTGTCTGTGTGTGTGTGTGTGTGTGTGTGTGTGTGTGTGTGCGCGGTTGGCCCCCGGGCGGGCACGACGTTTTAGATGCAAATTATTTGCTATTGTAGGTATGTTGCTTTTTCTTACCATTATTTTTATACAATTTTTTTGTTTATTTACTTAGGTTTTATTGTTTTGGTTTGGGATTTTTTTTTGCACATTTTCTGATTTAAAAAAAAATATATTTCCATTTTTTTTTAAATTAGCTGATATTTTTTTCCTGACTATACTTACAATTTTCCCTTCATTCATACTTTATTTAGCCGTCCTGCATATTTTCAAATGTTTTTTTTTTCTTTTTAATTTTTTCAATATTTTTTATTCAAAATTTTCTGGAATTTTCCCCCATATTTTTCCAGAGCCCAGGAAATAGTCAGTTTTTTTTATCCAGGCGATTTCTCATTGGCCTTCTGGTCACTTCCTGTCCACTGAGTCTTTAAAAGGCAGCAGACGAAGGCTGCCTTTTTTTATTATATACATATTTATACAGATATAAATGCTGATGTCCCCCATCACTCCTGGTCTCCTCCTTCTCCTTCTCCTTTTCTTTTCTTCGTCCCGCCGCTCGCAGGAACATGGTTTTCCTCTCAGGGCGGCGGAAACGTCTGTCAGCACCTGCCAGAGACGGTTTTAACCGCGATTTATAAATACTCGAAATTCTTGTTGTAAACTATTTTTAATGGTGGAAATACATATATATTTGTTTATAAAATAAGATAAATACATTTATATCTAAAAAATAAAACATAATCATATGTATTTATGTACATAACTAATTTTTATTTTTTGGATATATATGTACGTGGTATTTTTTTTTTTTGAGATATGTTTATATCTATATATATATATATATATAAATGTTTTATAATTCATGAATCGTTTCCTGTCCAGGAGTTTCTGGCTTTTTTTGTTTTTTTGGAGGGTTCATTTTGTTGTTATTTCTTTCAGCGAATTCCTTTAAAAATGCCTCCTTTAAAAATTGATCGTCAAATCGCGGTGGAAGCTGTCCATCGATCGCCAATGAATCCACTGGAAAAATCCCCAAACCTGAAAATAAATAGATAAACTCGGGAAAAATAATGATCATTTAAATAGCCCGGAAACAAACAACAAAATAATATCATGTATGATCATGAACACTGTGTCGCATAAAATGACACAGAACGAATTTAAAATACAAAGTAAAGCAGCTGAAATTCAAATGATAAAATCGAATATCTTAATAAATAATATCACAACTGGAAATAAATAGCCTTTAAGCCAATCACATATTTAAGGCATAGATTAATCAAAACAATAAGATAAACAACAACAATCACGATAACAGCTGTTATTATTATTACTAGTAGTAGTAGTAGTAGTAATAGTAGTAGTAGGAGTAGTAGTCGTAGAAGTAGGAGTAGTAGTAGTAGAAGTAGGAGTACACTTTCATCATACAGAGACACACAATAATTCACCCTTTCATGCTTTGTCATACAGACATTCACCCGTTCACTCTTTCATTCACTGGTCATATAGAGACACAGCCATCCATTCTTTCATACAGAAAAAAGATAGAGACATTTAACCACTCATTCACAATTTATATTGACAAACAACCATTCACTCACTCATTTATACCTTATATAGAGACGTGAAACCATTCACTCACTCACTCATTTGTCATGTAGAGATATACAACTTTTCACTCTATCATATGGATAAAAGATAGAGACATTTAACCACTTTTTCATACTTTATTCATAGACATAGAACCGTTCACCCTCTCATTCACGTCATATAGAGACATACAGGCATTCGTTCTGTCATATGTTATATTGAGACACATATAAAGAAAGATATTTAACCATTCACTCACTCATGCACACTTGATAGAGTCATACAAACATTCACCCTCTCATTCGCCACATATAAAGAAATACAACCATTCACTCTTTCATTTTGACAAAAGGTAGACTCATGTAAACCACTCAGTCACTCATTCATACTTTATAGATAGACGTACAAGAATTCACCCTCTCATTCACGTCATATATAGACATACAACCTTTTACTTTTTTATATAGACATTATGTAGATACATGCAACCACTCATTTATGCATCATATGTAGACATACAGCATTCACTCTTCATGTAATTATGTATAACCGCACACTCTTTCATGTGTTACATAGAGAAAATGAAGACATTAAACCTTTCACTCTCTCATTCTCACTTTATTGAGACATACAACTGTTCCCCCTTTCATTCACCATCATGTAGAGGAATATGTTCATTCACCCTTTCATATGGACAAAAGATAGACACCACTCATCCATACTTTATATATAGACATACAACCATTCACTGGTCAAATAGTTATATACCATCATTCACGCCGCAATCACGTTACTTAGATAAATACAAGCATTCACTCTTTCTTATAGACAAAAGGTAGTCATTTAACCACTCATTCACTCAGTCATTCTTTGTATAGAGACATACAACCAATTATTTATACTTTATATATAGACATGCAACATTCACTCACTCACTCATTCGTCGTATAGACACACAACCATTCACCCTCTCATTCACCATCATATTAAAACAGACCAGGTCACTCTTTCATTCACTCGTCATAGAGACATAAAACCACTCACTCTTTCATATGTTATATAGAGAAAATATAGACATTTAACCATTCAGTACTCATGATAGAGACATACAACCATTCACCCTCTCAAATAGACAAAAATTTAACCACTCATTCATACTTTATATATAGATATACAACCATTCACCCTCTCATTCTTCATCATATATAGATTTATAAAACATTCACTTTTTATATAGACATTATGTAGAGACATAAAACCATTCACCCTCTCATTCATACTTGTATATAGACATACAAGCATTCACTTTTCATATAGACTGTATATAGTGACATTTAACCACTAATTCACTCATTCATACTTTATATATAGAGACATACAACCATTCAATCTTTCATATAGACTCTATATAGACATAAACCCATTCACCCTGTCATTCAGCATAATTTTGAGACATACATGATTCACCCTGTCATCTTGATCACACAAAATAAAATTTCAGCCAACCCTTCAACTACAAGTGGAAATAACTCAGAAAAAACACACCGAAGCAAAATTAATATTCTATTGGAAAAATGGTGATAAATGATTCAAAAATCATTTTTTCAATCTTTTGAGATAAACGTCGGAAAACGTTTTGCCGCATATTGTAAATATTTCGATCTACCAAAAAATGAGAAAAAGAAAATAGAATGAAATTATCATAAAAATGTTTGAATATCGGAAATCACACACACAGACACACACACAGCCTGTAGTGTGTCACGCTCTGTGTAAGTGTGTGTGTGTGTGTGTGTGTGTGTGTGTGTGTGTGTGTGTGTGTGTGTGTGTGTGTGTGTGTGTGTGTGTGTGTGTTCGTGCGTGTGTGTGTGTGTGTGTGCGTGTGTATGTGTTATCCATGTTTATTACATTATTATTATATATATACATATATATCCCTATGTTGATGGAAATACAATTTCAACACCTGCCTCTTTATCGGACCTAAATACCACCTCGGATACAACGGCCACTCCGATTGGCTGTTGGACGGGTCAGGCGTGGATCAGGGACACACAGCTGACGGCTGATAGGTTCACCTGCTGAACTCCAGGGAGTTGTGGACTTTACCAATCCATAATCAATATATTACAGAGGCTTGTCGCTGATTGGTTGGTTGTTTGTTTTCGTTTTTGTTTTTGTTGTTTTTCTAACCTTCCTCACTGGGTTCTCTATGTTCCGGTGGAACCTGCCTGGATACTCTCTGTGGGTTCTCCTGAGGTTCTCCTGCCTGGGTTCTCTCCAGGTTCGCTCTTCATGTTCTCCATATATTCTCCTGCCTGGGTTCTCCATGTTCTCCTGCCTGGGTTCATCATGTTCCCTTGCTTTGTTCCTTCATGTTCTCCTGCCTGGGTTCTCTCCGGGTTAACTATTTATGTTCTCCATGTTCTCCTGGCTGGGATTTCCATGTTTGCTTGTCTGGGTTCTCCATGTTGTCCTACCTGGCTTTCACATGTTCTCCTGGATTCTCCATGTTCTCCTGCATGGTTCCTTCATGTTCTGCTGCCTGGGCTCTCTCCAGGTTTATATTCTCTCCACATTCTCCTTTTTGGGTTCTCCATGTTCTGTTCCTTGGTTCCTTCATGTTCTCCTGCCTGGGTTCTCTCCAGATTCTCTCTATATGTTCTCTCTGTGTTCTCCATGTTCTTCCGCTTGAGTTCTCCATGTTTTCTTTCCTTGGTTCTCCGTGTTCCTCTGCCTGGGTTCTTTATTTTTCACCTGCCTGGGTTCTCTCCAGGTTCTCTCTCAAAAATGTTCCCATGTTCTCCATATTCTCCATGTTCTCATGTCTGGGTTCTCCATGTTCTCCATATTCTTCTGCCTGGGTTCTCCCCAGGTTCTCCGCTTTCTCCAACGGTCCTAAAACAGTCAGCAGGTTTATTGAAGACTTCATGTTAGTCTGTGGGTATGAACGAATGAACAGATGAACCAATGGATGGCCGTCTCTTTTTGATTGACAGGTGATCCTGTGATTGACAGCCTGCTGTGTAATTGAAAGGTGACCCGTCCTGGTTAAACCCCGCCTCTCGCCTCTCCGACAGCTACGATTGGCTCACGGATCCGATTTGATGTCTCTCTGACGTTACATCCATGCGGATGAGAGAACCCCGCACAGCCGATATCGGCAGATCGATCAAAACTGATATTGATCACCTATCAGACTCCGTGATTGGTCAGGTTCCGACGGGCCTCAGAGCGACAACCGACTCCCGAGGTTCTCGTCCGTGGTCACGTGACGTCACGCCGAGTGTGTTTGGAGGCGGGGTTTAACCTGGACCGGTCACCTGTCAATCACAGGGCCACCTGTCAATCACAGAGCAACCTGTCAATCATAGAGCCTCCTGCCAATCACAGGTCCACACACACAAAAACACAGACACCCATTTTCTCCAAGCTTCCTATTCTTTTCCTTTTTTTTTGATCGTCTCCTCTGTTCTTCCTCCTCCTCCTTCTCCACCTCCACCCCCTCCCTCTTTTTTTTCCCTTTTCTTTCTTAATTATTTGGTGGGAAAGAAAAAAAAATTACAGATAATTAAATGGCAATTATGATCCGCGGCGCAGGGGAGCTCCGCTGAGGGGAGTAACGCAGGAGGTTATTGTTAAGGTCATTCATTAAATAATGGAGTCAAAGCGCGCGTGCATGCACGCATATACATGCATGCATCCGTGCACGCACACACACACACACACACACACACGCGTGCACAGAAATGCTGCATTTCGGGAGGCTTTGCGGGAAGTGTAACCCTTGTAGACATGTATTTTCCTCAGGGAGTGGCAGTATGTTGATAGGGTTGGAAGGTCATACACACACACACACACACACACACACACACACTAACACACAGGAGAGTGCACGCACACACACAATGTATAAATAAGCCGCGCTGTGTTTGTTGGTGTCGTTTGACATTTTATGTAATAACGAGGCAGAACGGAGAGGGACGAGGTGAACCCTCTCATTCGGTAACATCCTCTCACACACACACACACACACACACACACACACACACACACACACACACACGTGCGCGCACACACTGCAGAGGCACAGCAGCGCCGTCGGCCCCCCTGCATCTCTTCTCCCCTCCACGTTTTAAAGGCAGATTAGCAGATTATAATCTCTCCCACCGGAAATTCTTCTTGCGCTCTCGGCCCATTGAATGCAAATTAAGGCCGTTATTTTATTTAAAAAATAAAAACAATTATTGTCAAATGAATCGGATTTAGATCATTTGTAGAAATCGCCACTGATGGATTAAATGTGGTATCGGTCACTTCTTCTTAATGACGTCGCTTTTGTTCTGGGGCCCAGCATTATCGCCACGGCGACGATTAAGAATCCCTGACATGACGCTCGTGTATTTTTGATTACAATTTTCAATTTATTTCATTTCTCTTTTATTTTTTCCAGGGTTGGGGGCAGGGTTGTCAATTTTTTTTGTCTTTTTTTTTTTAAAAGGTAATTTAATGTTAATTCACAGACGAATTCTTTATCCACCGTCAGATTAACGTAGATTATTATTTCCGTAATTAAAGGGTCCCATTTGGTGCGCTACGTCTTCTTTTGCATTTTCCAAATCTTCATCCCCACATGCACCGAGGAGGAAACGACCCCCTCCTCCTCCTCCACCATCATTTCTCCTCTTTCTGTCTTTTAATGCCGGAGTCTCACAATGCAAACAGGATGTAACCTATTTTGATCGCGGTGCCATATTGTATCATCAAATATTAACACACACACACACACGCACACACACACACACACACACTTACACCCGCGCTGCATTATGTCTGATAAATAATGTCTGTCAAATAATGCCAGCTGCTACGTCACGTGCACAGATTTTTTTTTTTACATTCAAGCAGGAAAACACACACACACACACACTCTGCTTCGCTTTGCTGTTTCTATTTCGTCCTGCATCTGTGTGTGTGTGTGTGTGTGTGTGTGTGTGTGTGTGTGTGTGTGTGTGTGTGTGTGTGTGTGTGTGTGTGTGTGTGTGTGTCGCAGCAGTTGCACACACACACCTATTGATGGAGCATTAGCGCACTGGTCCATCCGTCTCTTAACACTCGTTGTATTGACCCCCCCCCTCCATTCATTTCATCCCCCCCCCAACTCCATCCCCCCATCGCCACGACTACCCCGCATCCCCTCGCTCTATGCTGATCTAGACTTTGGAATTCAATGTTGCTATGGTAACCATGTCGGGTTGCCCCCCATCACCACCCTCGCTCCTTCCATTCACATCGGAAAAGTCTTCGGCCCGTAAAAGTGTTGGTGATAGGGGACGGGGGGTCTCCATTGCCGACTGGGTAACAATAGCCGATCGATTACCATCGATCAATCAATCGAACGGGTCCTGGTTGTTGCAAAAAAGAAAAAAAGAAAAAGAATGGGAAAGCTAGGTTTCAGAAGTTCGGCGTGTTTTTGTAGCTTGAAGAGCACAAATTATCTTTTTATTACTATTTTTCTTTACAATATTTACAAGTATTTTTATTTTCTTGTATTTTGTTTTATTCTGTTTTATTTTATTCTATTTTCTTTGGTTCTGTTTTATTTTATTCTATTTTATATTGGGCAGAAAAAAAATGATGATGTCATCTGCATATGAGTGAATGTTGTATGTCCCGACATGAGGTTTGAATGAATGAGTGAATGATTGCATGTCCCTATTTGACATGTGATTAAGTGAGTGACTTAATGTATGTCACGAGGAGGCATGTGAATGAATGACTGAATTAATGTTTGCCCCTATATGATTTGTGAAGGATTAAATATTCCTATTTGGTGTGTGAATGAGTGAGTGAATGATCGAATGTCCATACATGACACATCAATAAGAGGGTGAATCACTGTATGTATCTATATGGCTTGTGACTGGTTGTGTGTCTCCCTATATGAAGTGTGAATGAGTGAGTGGGTGAACGATTATATGTCCATATACGACATGTGAATGAGAGGGTGAATAATTGCATGTTGCTAAATGCGTGTGAATGGTTGTGTGTCCATATGTGACATCTGAATGAGTGAATATATGTGTTTCTATATGACGTGAGTGAGTGAATGAATGAATGTGTGTTTCTATATGATGTATGAATGAGTGACCGAACGGATGAATTTTTCTCTATGACCTACGAATGAGTGAGTAATTAATGTTTATCCATATATGACACGTGAATGAGTGGGTGAATGATTGTATGTATCTATGTGGCATGTGAATGGTTGTGTGTCTCCCTATATGACCTGTGAATGAGTGAGTGACTTCATGTATGTCACAATAAGACATGTGAATGAATGAGTGAATTAATTTTTGTCCCTATATGATTTGAGAAAGAGTGAATGGTTCTGTCCCTATATAATGTGTGAATGAGTGAGTGACTTCATGCATGTCACGATAAGGCATGTGAATGAATGAGTGAATGAATGTTTGTCCCTATATGATTTGTGAAGAATTAAATGTCCCTAAATGACATGTGAATGAGTGAGTGCATTAATGTATGTTCCTCTACTACACGTGAATGATTGCATGTCCATATATGACACGTAAATGAGAGGGTGAATGTTTGCATGTTTCCATATGGTTCGTAAATGGCTGTGTGTCTCCCTATATGATGATTGAATGAGTGAATAGTTGCATGTCCCCATAAGACATGTGAATGAGTGAGTGAATGATTGTATGTTTTATATGGCGTGTGAATGATTGCGTGTCTCTATGTATAACATGTGAATGTGTGAATGATTGTATGTCTCAATATGATATATGTATGAGTCAATGAATTCATGTATAGTTCTCTATGACACGTGAATGAGTGAATGATTGTATGTTTCTATATTCATGTGACTGGTTGTGTTTCTCCATATATGACGTATGACACGTGAATGAGAGGGTGAATTAATGTATGTTTCTATGTGGCATGTGAATGGTTGTGTCTCCACATGTGACGTGTGCATGAGTGAGTTCATGTATGTTTCTATATAACATGTGAATGATTGTATGTCCCTATATGATGTATGAACAAGTGAATGAATTCATGTATAATTTCTCTATGACATGTGAATGATTGTATGTTTCTCTATGGCGTGTGACTGGTTGTGTGTCTCCATGTATGACTTGTGAATGAGTGAGTGAATGACTGTATCTTTTTATGCGTGAATGGGTGAATGTCTCCGTATACTGCCCTGTGATTGGCTGGCGGCCGTTCCAGGCTGTACCACCTTGAACATTGACAACCGTGACAAGCTCCAACACCTATAAATGAACAACTGAATAAATGAATGAATGAATGAATGAATGAATGAATGAATGAATGAATGAATGAACTACATAATTTCCTGTTTCTTTTTTCGCCGCCAGCTGATTTGTGGACGGCGGCAACCATGGGTGTCCTGCTCCGGACGTCTTCCTGCTAGCGTGGGGTCACGGAGGCCGAGAGAGAGAGAGAGAGAGAGAGAGAGAGAGAGAGAGAGCGCTCGCCATCGCTATCGCCATCGCCATCGCCAAAGCCAACGCCAACGCCAACGCCAACACCAACGCCAACGCCATCACCATTGCCGCTGCCGCCATCTTTCCCCTGGGAGACGAGAGGAAAGCGAGACGCGAGGCGGTGAGGAAGGGAGGGGGCGTGGCCGAAGCACGAGGCGGCGGCGAGCCCCGTCGATGGATGCTGTCCGGACCGGAGGGGCCGCACCTTCTTCACCCGGCGGGAACAGAACGATTTCAAGATTGAGTCGAAGGACAGAAACTCGCCGTCAGGTGTGTGTGTGTGTGTGTGTGTGTGTGTGTGTGTGTGTGTGTGTGTGTGTGTGTCAGCAAAGTCCACCTGCTCTTCCTCCAAGGACAATCCAACCCTCACCTTCCTCTTTTTCCACGTCGTCAGCTTTCTTGCACTCCTCCTCTTCCTCACGCTCTTCGTCCTCCTCCATAATCACCTCTTCCTCCTTCTCTTCACCATCAACCCCTCCTCTCCTCCCTCACTCTCCTCCTCCTCACCTTCCACCTTTTCCACCTCTTCAGCTTTCTTCTCCACCTCCTCTTCTCCTTCTCCTACTCCTGGTCTTCCTTCCTCTTCTTCCTAACCTTCCTCCTCGTCATCCTCCTCCTCCTCACCTTCCTCACCCTCCTACTCCTTCTCTACCCTCATCCGCCTTTTCCACCTCTCCAGCTCCACCGCTCCCCGTCCTCTTCCTCCTCTTCCTCACTCCTTCTCCTCCTCTTCACCCACCTCTTCATCCTCACCTTCCTCACTCCTCCTCCTGGTCCTCCTCTCCTTCTTCCTCCTCTTCCTCCTCCCACTCCTCTTCCTCCTCAACATCATCTCACTCCTCCTCTTCACCCTCCTCTTCATCATCCACTCCCTCGCCTTCCTCTCTCTCCTCCTCCTCACCTTCCTCACCCTCATCTTCATCGTTCACCTCCTCCTGGTCTTCCACTTCTTCCTCCTCACGTTCCTCCTCCTCTTTCCTCCTCTTCATCCTCCTCCCCCTCCCCCTCCTCTTCTCTTACCGTCCTCCTCCTCCAGCCTCATCCTCCTTTTCCACCTCTTCAGCTTGTCCCCTCTTCCTCCTCCTCCTCCTCTCTTCCGTCCAAACTCCCTTTTCTCGAACCAACGGCGTTGTTTGTTTTTAAAATCATTGTCGTGTGTTAGCGCCGCCGCTAACGGCCCCATCACCTCCTCCTCCACCTCCACCTCCTCTTCAGGCATGGTGTGTGAGAAGGGGATCCAGATCCTCCTCACCACCGTGGGGGCCTTCGCGGCCTTCGGCCTGATGACGGTGGCCATCGGGACGGACTACTGGCTCTACTCCCGGGCGCTGATCTGCAACAGCACGGCCAACGTCACCCAGGACGACCCCCACAACAAGGACAAGAAGGACCCGGGGGCCCTGACGCACTCCGGCCTCTGGAGGATCTGCTGCCTGGAGGGTAACCCGGGGGGGGGGGCGGGGCCACAGAGGGCCCTCGTTGTTGATCCGCTTTGGGAATCGGCAGGAAAGCAGGGAGGGTTTATCAGTACCAGAACTAGGATTGTAGTATTTCTAGGATTTT
>CAAKHD010003810.1:21699-37694 GCA_901007705.1 Fistularia tabacaria
CCTCCAGTGCGCACACATTACACACACACAGCCAAAACACTGGCTGTGTTATATGTATCCCCCACCCCCCATTATAAAAAACACGAACACGAGAACCACACACACACACACACACACACACACACACACACACACACACACACACACACACGCGAAACATATTTCACAGCCAAATCCGCCAAACACACAACCCTTCACTATTGGCTGGCTGCACGTACATACAAACACAGGCTGATGACCTAATATTATCTCAGCTGGAATTTTCTGGAAATTTCAGAGCTTTGGACATAGACATTTATGTACATATATTTATGTATATGTGTGTGTGTCTATATATATATATTGATACACACACACACACACACACACACACACACACACACGGACACCACTTAACAAATTGTTAGCCAGATACTTACACACACCCGGTCTCTCTCTGCCCAGGAAGAACCCTTATGATAGCCACTAATGTGAGTGCAGCCAAATGCTATCACAGCCATCCCTCAGTTTCCCTCTTTTTCACTCTCTCTGACTCATACACACACACACACACACACACACACACACACACACAGAGAGAATCTCCGTTCAGGCCAAACACCTCACGCGGCCCAAGCCAAACCCTGGCAGCAGCTCCAGCTCCACTCTGTTGGTCTGTCTGTGGCCGCAATATACCCCAGGCAGTGGGCAGACAGTTGACTGAAGAAATCTCTTTTCTAGGTTTAGTCTGTTTTGGTAATTTTACTTTTTTAATTTTGCTTAATTCCATTCGCTGATTTTTATCATAGAGATACAACCGATAAAGCAGCGAAAGAAAGACACAGAGTTTTTGGAATGATTCATTGTGAATTTGGCATTTATGAGTCATTTCTTTGGATCTAGTAAAATGTCTGTTGTTTTAACACAGAAACACATTACAAATGAAACATTGTGCTGTTTAAAAAGTACTTTTACTGAAAATTATAATTTCAGACTATACTTGTACTTCACTTCAACTATTTCAGAAAAAAATGGTTTGTAAAATATTTGTAATCTTTGCTGAGAGAAGTGCATTTGTAATTATCAATAACATTTTACATTTTAATCCAGCCAATAGAATACATTTTCAGATATTTCACAAATGGGAAAGCAAATATTTTCCTTTTATTCTATAAGAAGGAGATTTGCTTCACACCTAAAAGCAGTAAAAGTTTATGTTTCTACATCTGAAAGCCCTGATAATTACACGTAAAATCTAACGCTGGTCGTGGCACAGTTAATATGAAAAACAGACGATGTGCAAAACACACACACACACACACACACACACACACACACACACACACACACACATTTGTGAAAGCTGTGTGTAAACAATTTATTTTATTTTATTACGTTGGCTGGTCAGTTTTCAGGTTATTGGTTTATTGTCGTCGCTCTGATAGTTTGCTCGGCAGTAGCGGAGCAAAACACATGGTCGGTTGGACGAGCTTCCCAGTCTGCCTCCCATTCATAATGTGTGGACTTACTGTGCGCTCTCTCATCTTATCCGCTGAACACAGTATGCCTTATCTGCCTCCAGAGAGCCCGGGCTCAGTTCGAGCCCTGAGAGAGAAATAGGGGGACAGAGGGAGACATACAAAGGGCAAACCGCTGTCCTGAGGTCAACAGTGTTGTTGCACTTGGCTCTTCCATATTTATTCCAAACATAGCTGTTGTGGTTTTTCCCTCAATCATGCAATGAATGACAAGATGTGCCCATTGTTTATTTTTGTTTGTGTTGCATTTTGTGAGGCTTTAGCATCTCTGTCTTTCTCGCTCCTCTTTGATCCCGTGCACACTGTTGTTTTTGTCTCCTTAAACATCACCCTCATTGTTGCTCTCACAGAGGTAAAGTCTCTGCTGATCTCTTTTGTTTATATTGTAGGAGACAGAAAGGGAGAGAGAGTGTGTTGGAAAGGAGAAGAGGCTGCGATAGTGATTGTTCTGTTTGGCAGCACCCGCGCCCCGTTGGTGTGGGAAGAAGAGAAAGACGTCTTGTGTTTTGTTTATGACAGAGTGGCAAAAGCTGCCACGGGGAATCTCTGGGCTTGCCGTCAGGCATTCTCAGGCTGTTCTTGAGCCAGCCAGCCTTTGAGATCCTCTCTGTTACGGAGCATAACACACCGCAGCCGTAACAGAGCAGACCAAGCTGCCACGATACACTCAACCCTCTTTCCTGGTTTTTCAGGCACCTCAGATAGAGAGCTACAAACTAGTCAGGGCAACATGTCTTTGGACCGTGCTACTGAAATGCTGGCACTGAATAGAAGAGAGGAGCAGACAGTAGCTGCGGTGTAATACAGTGAGTTGGCCATTATTTTGAAAGCTCTATCTGGACTAGGTGGCTGATATTAAAATGTGAGTTTGTGATCTCTCGGCCCGGTAGAGCCAAAGGTCTGCATGAACACAGCCAATCTGGCATGATTCATTTTGCAGTGATACCCACGTATCCTCTGTCAGTGTCGGTGTGTGTACATTACCCGAGGGGAAATGATTTAACCTGCTTTTCTTAATATTTAATTTGGAAAACAACATACCGCTTGTGCACCATCCGTTTATGATTTGGTCAAGTCTTGGAAAAATTCAAGAATTCAAAAAAAAAAAAAAAACATTTGTCAGGTCCAAACTTAGCTCATTGCACTGAGTCATACTTTGGAACTGTTTCCAGCTCTCTTTATTTTCTTCACTTTTATTTCTTTTGTGCACTGTAAGTGTGATTATGAAAAGATGTTTCAAATGTGTTTCCAATCACAAGTGCAGCACAGGAAATTTGCAGTCACTCCGAGGGAGGTGTGAAATGTGCTCACCGTGCCATTTCTGCCATGACCACTCCGCACTCCACACTATGCTCTGCGCTGCCAGATCCCACCTCGCTCTCGCTATAGCAGTATTCATGTCTTGGACGACGCTGTGAGAAAGCTCAGAGAAACCCCGGCGCTGTAGCCAGTCTCAACTGGCGAACTGACTGACCACAGGAAGTACTCATAAATACTCTATTTGTGTCCGTCGCAGACAAACTCTGTCGTGCAGTATTCTGGACACACCGAGGGCAGGAAATTAGTTTGTCATAAGGGAGGGGAAAATACGGCAATATTAGCCCAAGACTTAGAAGACGGCAACATGATGTATGGCTTGTTAAAGGTTGACGTATGGTGATGGGTTCCTCAGGTTCCAACTGCTCCGCCGCTCATTTTGTTTTCCCGTGAAAATAATCCCTTACAGACCTCCTAGAACTATTTTATCGGCTCCCACAACATCCTTGCAGTCGAGGTCCTTTTTGTGCAATTGCGTGTTTTTTGATTGTAAATTTTAGTTTTGATTGAATGACAGCTCCACGTACGGGGCAGTCAGTGTAGTCTGAGGTTTTCTGTATCGTGTGGCGTGGGAACAGGACCTGTGCCGGCGGAAAAAGCAGAGTGGCTTTGGCCTTGGTAAATGTTCAATTATAATTGTAGTATAGAAGGGCCTGCATATTCTTCAGTGTCTCTCTGCCTTTCAGTCTGCTGTCAGGGACATGTTGAGGAGGCTACACATCATTTCCAAAGGGCCAAGATAGAGGGAGAACCCCGTCACACTAGACAGACTGAGTGAGAGGGAGACTTCTCACACTTCTTGGCTTTGGAAAAAAGTCTGTGTATTTGGAGAGCTAATGGTATCATGCTAGCCAAAGGGCTGTTGTGTATTTGTACGCTCCAAAACATGTGCACGCACATAGACACAGACGCAAGCACAAGGATAACATTGGCGTGTCGGCAGCATACACAGATCCATCCAAAACAGCAGGGTCTACATTTATCTCGTGAGACCACGATGACACGAGCAGACTTGAGAGAAAAAAATTAAAAAACAAACAACAACTAAAAAAGATGAGGAATCCGACTCAAAAACAATTATTTTATTTTTAGCCTCCCAATAATTTGACCCGCGTCAACTGGCGTGCACAGTGACATTGTGTTTCTTCCTAGAAATGGCCTCTTGCTTTTTCAGTTTTTACATAACGATCACAAGCCACAGTTTATTTACCCCTGCCGAGGGAGAGAATAAAACCCCTCAATATTGCGGGGCTGCCCGCATCTGTTTCCTTTTCTGTGATGTGTTTCAGCATTTGGAGATCTGCGGTAAACAGATTATTGTAGAGCAACTGCAGCCCCGTTGTTGCGATGGAAAAGAACAGCAATTTGTCCTTTTTTTTTTTTTCCTTTTCTCCTTCGTGTCTCTGATTCATTCTTTCTTTTGAATGGACGGTATGTCAGCAGACCAGGGGATCCGAGAAGAATAGAGTGAACAGATTTTTTTCTTATTTTTATATTGTTCACCACAAATATCTATTACTGTCTTGCCTTTACCCTTTTATCTCCTCTGTGTAAGATAGTATATCATTTAGGATTACAAATGTCTTTGTCTGTGGTTTTTTTTTTAAATCTAAAATTCCCATATAAATTGTTAAATCAGTATTTGTCATCAATCAAAGCCTCTTTTTTAATATTTTGAAAAAAAAATTATATATAATTGTAAATGGATATGAATACAGGATGAAAAGAAGTGATTAATTAGCACCATAAGAGTGTCCTCATTATTTATTTTTGTGCTCAGCAGAAAACCAGTTTCATGGATCCATAAACCATTTTTTAATTTTGTCCTTGGGAAAAAAAACAAGCATTTTTACACACTTCTGAATCCCATCTAATACCTACTATTTAGATTTAATTACACATTAAAACACACTAACGATTGTCAAATAAAAATGGGTGTAGGCTAAGTACGGAGTGATTAAAAAGTGCTTGCTTTTCCTGAGCTTAATGGGCTTTTATATTTTTTATTTGGAAAAAAAAAACGGACATCAAAAAAAAGGGGAGAATGAAGGGGAGAGAAACGAAAAGAGTCAGAAGCAGCGAGGGGGTGGTATTGTCTCTATTAATACTGTGTCTTCCCAGTGCCGGTTCTCTTTTGAGGCTTTTATACTGGTGCCAACCATGAAATGTGTCCGGCCCCACAAACCATATACCCAGCCGGCACAGTTGTGCAGCCTCAGAGAGAGAGAGAGAGAGAGAGAGAGAGAGAGAGAGAGAGAGGAAGGAAGGACGAGGGGGAGAAGAAGTTGGAGAAAAGAGTGCAGTGGGCAATGCTCACTATCAGGCAGGCCAGCCAGAAAGGAGGGAGAGCCAGGGAGCATGGCTTATTCACCGAGCTGTGCTCACAGCACGGCCCTGGCACCGGCTGTTAAGTCTGGCTAACAACAATTACTTAGCAAAAAACAGCCACAGTCCTGCTAGAATGACACTACATTTAAAATCCAAAAAGCCCTTTCTTAAGCTTTTTTTTTTCTTTCCCTCCATTGAGTTACATTCCGACAAGTAGACCGTTTGCTTATGGTTTGTGCTTTTGCAGCCGAATAAAAAGTTAGGGTCAGTACTGATTTAGAAAGATAAATAAAAACAACCTTTTTATTTTATTTTATGTTGTGCATGTGGGTTGAACAGTAAAAAAAAAAAAAATATATTGTGTGGGTTGATTTTAGCCCGGCGAAGGAGTACGATGTTTGGAAAGTGAGAGGGGTTGTGTCGGCGGCCGTTTTTGGCACAATGCTATCTCCCTGTATGCAAGACGCCAAATTTTCATATACAGTCCCTGCCAACGTCCTCCCTCTGATCCTTGCTTTCTTCTCTTTTCTTCTCTGTCTTTCACTTGTTCCCCTTTTCTTTTATTCCTCTTTAGGGTTCAAATGAATGCCCTCCCCTAGCCTCATTAGCACCAAGGACTCCCGTTTGCAGCTACAGAAAAATGTATAATAATTTGTAAGCACAAACATTTTAGCACTCAATAGGACCATTATCTTTGTTTTACTTGAAAGCAAGCCATCATGGGGTTTTGAGCCTTGACTGATTTCTTTTTTTCTCTCTTTCTCTCAAGTCTCTCATGGTGTTTTCATTTTCAGTTGTGTGCTTTGTCAAGAGTGATATATCAGCATTTATCATATTCGACGATATACTTTTTTTGAAAGCTACTTTAAATAATTTAGAATTGTGGCATGGTATTTATGGGATTTTTCCTCTTGCTTCGCATTGATGAATTGGAGAATAATTTGTTCGTGGCACTCGTCCGTCAACCTTCACAAGGTTGGTGTTCAATGCACTGTGAGGGGGAGAGCACTTTAGAGTTGATAGAAAGTGAGGTGGGGGGTAGCAGGGAGTGAGCGAGCTAGTTGAGAAGCACAACAGAATGCAGAGAATCAAATTTGGCATGCGTCTGTGTAAGCGAGTAAGCTTCAAATCAGTTTGGACACAGATCTAGGACACTAGACGCGGAGAAGAAAGAAGGATGAAACGGGATAGGGAACAACATGGGATTGAGGAGGGGGATAGTGTGCAGTGTGCATTTAGCGGATGGGGGGGTTGTAGTCGAGAAGCGGCTGCGATAGAAAAAGGTAGGTGGGTAAGGCTGAGCGAGCGAGTGAGCGAGGAGGGTGGGGTGTTTTGGTAGAGTGTCCCTCAATGACGACTTGAAAAACAGGCCGGTAAATAAATGGAGTGGCGGTAAACAAGGCTCGGCGCTTCATCAAAAGACTCCATTCATCTGTGAACAGGAGAGTCTCTCTTTCCTCTGAGGAGACAGAGAAAGGAACCCATGACGCTGACGAGAGGATGGCGCTTGTTTAGATAACAGGATGAGTTTGGAGTGGAATGGCGTTAGTATGTGTGTGTGTGTGTGTGTGTGTGTGTGTGTGTGCCTGTGCGCGAGCGCGTGTGTTGTCGTTCGCGTTTGTGTGATTTTCATTTTTTTAATTTTTTTGTGGGGTGCAGAGCAGATGGAAGGTGGACACAGCCTTGACAAGTAGGATAAGGTGGGGGTAGAGATGTGTGTATTTTGCTTGTTCTGTATCGCTTGTGTGAATTCAGGGGAGCTCTGTTTTTGAGGGGTTAAAATAGGCCAACGACAATATTTTCCCGTGGCTGTAGAACAAAGCAGTGCACGGGGACGGTGCGCCTCTGAGAAAAGCTGAAGCGAGAACGCGCAGTATGCGCATACGTCCGCCTGCCCATTGTACATTTTTTCCGAGCTGATATTCTACGAGTCAAACGCGACTCGTCTTTTTTCCTAAAAGTTAGTTTGGAAGGAGCAGAGTCTCGGGGTCTCAGGGACATCGCGGTGAGGCAACCACAGAAAGGTGCTGGGAATCACTCTTTGATTCAGCTATTCACAATTCAGCCACTTAGCCAAATAAGCCAGGTGTAAGCTCAGTGATGAACTCCCTTTTTTTTTGGCATTTGCAAACTTTTTTAATTGAAATTTTTTGATGGATACAGAGATCAGGATTGAGTCACTTTGAACCACTTACCAAATTCTGACTGAAAGAGCAGGGCAAAAAAGCAAAGGAGGAGTTGAGTCTGTTAAAAAGACGTGATTTACCGTCTGTTTCATTTGTGTCATAATCAAATGCAAATTTGAACCATTTTTTCTGCCGGTTTACCTTGACAGCAATCATCTAAAAGCACACCTTTCCCCAAGCAGCGGCCGCGTAGACTTGAAATCAAACTGATCTGACGGCCGAGCTGAACTGTTCATCTCTAAATAATCATCATCCACATAGACACATTCATCTGGTTGTTCAGGAAAGCTCTTTGTGTTTGTTATCATCAGCATCCAGCATACACACTATAAATTTCTCTTTCTGCCGGTGTCTTTTATAGGTTATCAATGATGTTGCTGATCGAGGGTTCTATAATATATCGATGTTGAAACAAGTCTTTTATTTGGCTGTAAGGATCAAATCAGATGCTGATATTAAGGTTTATCGTGCCATTCAGAAACCTTCCTTTGCCTCTCTCTTATTATCTGTATTGCCAACCCAAAAGTCCCCCTCCCAGCCCCGCCGCCTGTTCCCCTCACATTTATTGGACCCAAATTCGGCTGGCACCATGGCAACCAAGGCTCCCAGGGAACCTTGCCTGGGTAGAATCCAATGTGCCTCCAGGGTGGCACTGGCTGGCACTGCCTGCGTCAGTGGGCTGTCGCCACAGCAGGTTGCTACAACAAGGCCATACTAGCTTTGGCCTGGCATGGCTGCGATGGGAGTGCTAGCTTGCTAACCTTTGTTAACTAACTGCCATCTAACATGACCTACCATATCTGGTGACATTAGCCACAGCTTTCACTGCTGCAGGCCTCGGCGACTGCAGCACGGGGGAAGCATTTTACCAGTACGCATAATGATGTGGCATGGCTTGGTGCCCAGTCCTGCCTCCCACATGAGAGAAAGAGGGGGAGAGAGAAAGAGAATGGGAGGAACAAAAAAAGAAAGCATCGAGATGAATTTTAAATGTATAATATATGAGCATATACAGTTTTTGAACATTGCATTCCTCCTGTGTTGTGTAAATATTCAGCTGCACACATTTGGCTTAGAGGGTCTTGCCAAATGATATTTAAATGCTTGATTATGATGTGTACAGCAACGTGCATCTGTTGTGGCAATATGGTTTCATGGCTGATGCTGCAAAGCATCAATAGATCAACAATGTGAACGGGAGATGAAATTCATTCATGGGGGTGATTGTTTTATTGTATATCTTTTTACAGAGCGCTTTTATTTATGCGCTCAGCATTTGTTTGAAATTGAACGTTCAATCAGGGGGCTTTCCTCTGTTTTTCATACAATTGAAACAAGTAGGTGACACAATCGTTCAATTTTGAAGATTGTTGCCATGATCCACATTAAGATAGAAATGGACACTCGTGTTTATTTGTGTGTATTGTTTTTTTCGCCAGATACACAGAAATCGAAACAGTTCAGTGATCTCATCGTATGGCAATCGGATTATTATCACCTGGAAGCTGTACAGACAAATACAGGGTTTAATGCTTAGGTAATTTCCTTTATTTGAACAGACTTCTCTCAACAAAGTGCCTCTCAAGAAAAATATGTTTGAAGTATTACTTGTCTGCGCGGATCGACTCCTGCATTGCTCTGCTTTCTCCAGCTGGGCTGTCCAATTGCAGCACAATGTGCACACAGGACCGGGGCTTTAGATGGAGCCGCAGGCTCCGAGCATTAACGTTGGCATAACGGAGGGGGTTTGATAAAGTGTTGCAAAAAGGGACACCGCTAGACAGGATTTTTGTTTTTAAAACTGTTGAACTAACTTTTCCTGTAGATGTGTGGGGCATGGATATCTCATTACCATCATTTCTTAAACTGTGAGTCATTATCCATGATTGGTCATGGGCCATTCACTGCTAGAGTAGGTCCTTACTTGATGAGAGTAGCAGTATAAAGTTTGACAGAGCTGGGATTCAGATTAAGTAAGAAAGTTTGGAAAGTGTTTTTTTGGACCTTTTCATCGCAACTTGCTATTCCGAGTATCTCCTGGATAGTTGGTTCACGTCCAGATTTAACCAGCCCTTTGTCTCCCTTATTTTTTTTTTAAATCCTTTGCTCTCCTTTTTCCTTTTTTTTTTTTTTTTCACGAGGACAAAGTCAATGTTTCTTCCACACTCCTGAATGAGTTCAGCCTGTGGCAGGGAGACAGTGGATTCGTCATGCGAGGTGTGTAAGGAGATATGGTGTGTGATCCATGACGGTGCTGGCGGCAGCGCGCGCACTCTTGCACTGCCAGCCGGCGTAAAGAGGCCAGAGGTAGAAAGTTGAACGGAGGCAGAAAAGTTTGGGACTGCAAAAACAGGAGATGGGAGAATTGTTTCAACGCTGCCTCCTTGTTCGTTTATCTTGTTTCGCTAGTCACTCTCTGTGTTCCTCCTGACCTTAAATAGGAGGTTAGATTGAGAATAGTGACGGACTAATGAGCCCCCTTTCCTGCAATTACCCTCCCTGCCTGTATTCCTCCTCTGTGTTTCCCTCTCCTTCTCGAATGTCTTTTTTTTCTAGCTTTGTCCGCTCATCTTGTTTTTTCGCAATCAACCCAATCAGCACTTTTGGCCGTCACCTCTCCCGTACATATTTCACATGTGACCAGATGTGCTTCTACACACGATCGGTTCACAGTGGTTGTTCAGTATCGGCTCTCGGCTCTTTGGTCTTTTTTCTTCTTTTTTTTTTTTTTTTTTTGCTGTCGCTTTCCTCACTTTGTAGTGGTAAATCAAGGTGGCACTTCATTTTTAAATACAACATAATGGCAAATTAAAGAAATCTGTTCCTAATTTGTGGTAGATGGCTATCTGGGATGTTGGATGGAAACGGTGCTTGTTAATAAAGGGAAAAAGAAGGCAGTGCTCCCATTTCTTTTGTTCCCGCTATTGTTTTTTCCCCCCCTGAATGTGTTTTAATAGTTTTTCTTAGCTGACGCACTCTTTCAAGCTATTTGATTTGTAGTTTCTAATAATCAAGTGCACAATTTATTCGTGTTACACCGAAATAGATTTTCCAGACCCAGCTCACAACATGATCCCACTTTTGTTTGCCTGTAAAATAGGGATTGGTAACTGATGCATTTTAAAAAGCTGAGAAATATATTGCAATTATACAGATCTGCAGGGCGGCTACCAATAAGCACCTTCCAGGTGCACTCATATAGTTTGTTATTTATTGACACCTCCAAAGGCATGAACTTCAGAAATTCAGCTTAGTAATCAGCTTTAGCCCAGACACATCTGCAGCTAAAGCAGGAGCGTTTAAGTGAAGGTGTTCGTTAAAAAGCAACATGATTTCTTTTCCTTTCATGGTTGCTGTTTCCGGACTGCTGTTTGTGTTGACTTTGTTTGCTAGCAGCCTATGTCTTCCTCCCCACTGTGCTTTGGCCTTGAAATGGAGGAGAAACGTCAAGGGTTTGGTCGGCCTCGCTTCTTTCTATTTCCTTGCTGTGACATATCCATACAGCCTGAACTCCTCCATCCCTCATTGTGACAACCTCCGTCAGACATCAGCAGCACCGCCTATAGATCTTTCTATAAATCTTTTGATTTTAGTTTTTTGCGGCTAGTTAAGGCTGATTCCATTGAATTTTATTTGTCTGCCAGCCCATTTGTCAGTTCGGGGTTTTTGTTTGTTTGTTAGTCAGAACCGTTACTTTAAAGCAACATTTCTTTGTCAATGCTTTGTCAGCGAATACACAATTTCTTAACAGGCCACAAGTAACACAGAGAAACTCTACCAGTTCAAGAGGCCTTTTTCACCGGACCTGACCTCCAGCTACAATTAGGTTAACAGCTTAAGCAGAGTTTCCTTTTTTAATAGCAGTCACCTATCACATTATGAGTTACTTCTAGCATAGCTCTTTGGATAGTAAATGCCTCACACAGGTGCTAATGGAATGCGATCTCCAAGCTTAGCACCAACCGCTTAACAACCTATCTCTTAGTTATGTGCCAAGAAAAAGTCACTCTGTATGCTGAAGTTTACCTCATGCACTGACCTAACAAGTCTCAATCTAGGCTCATCCCTATTAAAATAGTGGGTCATGATCAGCCTAAAACTTCAGCATACAGCTGCCCTCCACGTGACCTCACGATGGAGCGATGTCAGGCCACTGAAAAATCAGGAGGAGTAGTCTGATGAATTAGGTGCTGCTCTGACTGTATTTGACACGTGTGGCTGTTGTTGATTAAAAGTTGTTATTGTAATTATGGGCTTTAAATGCCAGGTGGTGGATGTGTCCTGCTAATCCCCTATCTAATTTCGAGGTCCAGGGGTGAAGCTCTTAATCCGTAACACACACACATACGCTCGCTCAAAGTCTCGCGAAGAGACACATACTCACTCGGTGCACCTCCCACACCCAGGCCCTGGCAAACAATATGTCCATAATCATGCCGCAGATTCGGCTCACGTGCACAAACTTTTACTATTCCCTGAAAACCTGGACAAATGCACCCCGCTACTGCAGCGCATATTCACATATGAACATCTTTACCTTCTCCAGCGTGGCCTCACCCTGCAGATGCTTGTTTATCTCTCTGTTTTTCACCATGGACTAAGCCACTGTTCGTGGCCTTATGGCCATGTTTATGCAGAGCACAGATGCCGACCTGCATACAAACATGCCATCTATAGTGTTACTGCTTTGCCCGTGTCTATCCCCTGTGTGTGTTCTTGTGACTTCAGTTGTTAACAGGGGTTATTGCTGCACAGTCAGCCCATTTAGAGGTATGCTCGAGATAGAAGGAAGTGTCACAGTGGCAGGAAGATAAGAAAGCCGACTGACTGCTCCACCCTTTACCACAGTTCACCCCTGCTCAACTCCGCTCTGCCGTATGTGGGTCAACTACGGCGGTGCGCACACAGCATACACTGGCTAGCTACAGTATAACACGATGGCGCCTCGTCTGGTAGGGGCAAACAGGTGTAACTGTCCACAATAATTATGTTTCTGGAGGGTTTCGATTCACACAAACAGCACAAGCATAGTTTTTTTTTATGTGGAGCTATACTCAAACTGACTGATACATAAATTTAACTTTATAATTTTAGCATGTCTTACTAAGGGTATCGTTTTAGTATCTGACTGCCGCTCAATGTCTTGAGTCTCAATTAAGGAACCGCAATCAAACATATTTCAAGCATTTAGCAAGGGTATTCCCCAACATGGTGACAATTCCTTCCCTGTTTAACACATGCACAAGAACTCTGCCGTTTCTTTCTAGCTCCCCTGACGGCTTTCTGTAATTTTTCTATTTGTCAGTGGCAGGTGTGGCGGCCATGTGTTTGAAGTGTGTGTTGTAGTCAACAGCTCAATCTTAACAAGGCGAGGGAGGGAAGGGAGGAGGAGTAACCACATTGCCCGGGGCGCAGGGTCATCTCAGGTGAAACGTCTCTGTAGGCATGTAGGCAGGGCCTTGAAGAGGAGAGGGAGGAGTCTGAGGAGGAGTCTGTATACTTAGTACAAAGTCTCATTGAATATGGCACAAATTCCATCCTAATTTGAATGGAGGTGTGTAGTTTTCAGGAGAGCGTGTCAGAAGTTGCCGATCGACCTTCTGCTTTCAGGCTCTGCTTCTTTCTTCTCAGGAAGAGTTCCTTATAAAGGAGAAATATGCATCCGAGTGATACATTGAGTGATCGGGACAGTGTGAAGCATCGTGAATTAACACATACGAATTTTCAAAAGAGAAGCGAGAAAAGTGCTCTATCGCGAAGTTTGTGAAGTTTGTTTGTGTGTGTGTGTTTGCCTGGTGTGGGGGTCATAACAACCTTTAATCTTCTTTTAAGACAGAAGAAATGCGGGAATACAAACTGAGGGCAGGGCAGGTAGGATTTAGGAAATGTGCTGTCTCAGGTCAGGATATGGAAACAGAGGGGAAAAAACGGGCAGAAGAGGCAAAGGAAAGAGGAGAAACAGAACAAGAAGTGCTAAGGTAGAAAGAGAGGAAAGGCAGCAGAGAGAAGAGGAACAAGAGGGAGAGCTTCTCTGCAGGGTGGGTTTCCTGAGGTCACAGTACTGAATATCACAGAGGAATGTGGAATGCTGACATGCTGCCAATGCAAACACACTGGCCGCGCCACCGCCGTGCCCGATTGCTGTCAAGGGCTGCTTTATATACACACAAAGACACACAAACACGCAGTCATATATGTGTGTGACCATATGTACCATCATACAGAACGTCCACACAGCGAGGCAGAGTGTGCCGCGCAAATTATCAAATGTGCACAAATTAGCATACTACACACGCATACTTTCCCTTGTACAAACAGCCACGCTGTCAGCACCTGCAGAAGATGTAATTTTTTTGTAACTGCAGCTCACGGCACGGAGCTACGAGGATGTGAGGGAAGGCAAGGTATCTTAATCAACCAGGATATTTTTGCTCTGATTTGACTGTTATTCAGAAATACCTTTAGTCTGTGTGTGTGTGTGTGTGTGTGTGTGTGTGTGTGTGTGTGTGTGTGTGTGTGTGTGTGTGTGTGTGTGTGTGTGTGTGTGTGTGTGTGTGTGTGTAAAAAGAACATTATAATGGACCGTGACAGCATAGCTCAAATGCAGGGAGCTGTAAGTTATTACAGCTGTGACACATGCACACAAAAATACACATGTATAGACATGTATTTGCACACAGAGCCAATGATTCATTTACTGCAGATTGGACAAACATGTCTGCACACACACACACACATAGGCTAAACCAGCGTCTGATGTTTTGTCGGACTTGGGCTGCGTTCGCCTTCCAATATGAGTAAAACCCATTATGGCTCTCAGTAAAATCACCATTAAAGAATTCATTTCATAAGCGCTCATCCAGGAAGCTCGCTTATTTGTCCTCTTTTGTAATGCCGTAGTCCAATGAGAATCATCGCAAACTTTAAATTAACTTGAGGCAGGAGAGGCTTCAAGAAAAGCGTTCAAACGGGTTCTGCAGGATTAAGAATGACCTGCACCAAAAAATGATGCTCACAGTGTTGAGGAAGAAATGGAAGGAGGGTGGGATTGCCTCTGTGTGTTTACACGTATTTGTCCTGAAGATTTATTAGTGAGCCCCCCTCCCCCTCCTCACGGTCCCTATAAAAGTCAACAAGACAAATTGGGATATCTCTTTCCAAATTATTATTTTTTTGCCTGCCATAAAATTCAGGGGAAGTAATGTGTTTTGTGTGTGGGTGTTGGTGTGTGTGGGTGGGTGTTTGTGCACGGACAGATATTCTAGACTGTATCTTCTCCGCCTCTGCTACTCTGCCTCTGTCTCGGAGCACGCCGGAGTCAGAGGTCATGACAACTGAGCCACTCCAAAGTTCTTTCATGTGGTCTCATACACACGCACACACACACTCCCACACACACACACTCATGTGCATGCACACACACTTATGCACACTTGCATAGAGGTAAACAGCTCTCATACTTAAGGCTTTGTGCCTCTGTTTACGTTTCAAGGCACTGACATCCAAGGACCAAGGCCTCATTGTGCCTGTCACCACACTTTGTCTCATGCGCTCACAGGTTTTTCATCTTTGTAACATGTTATGAGACAGGCCTGAGGTGCAGGAAGTGTTACGTTTGTGCGAAATGAATCCCATCCATAAAGAGAAGGAACATTTTTAAGACAACATCTTAGACTGGTCACATGTCCGAGCACTTGTACCTATAATAAAAAGCCCTTGTGTCGTGTGCCATAAATAAGATGCAGACATGATTTTAGAAGCTGATTAAAGTATAAATACCCGTCTTCCTGGAATTAAACATTTTTCATATGATTTCACATGGCGGTATGCAAAACAATTCAACACTTTGATGCATTCTGCTTGCTCTTTTTCAATCCAACAAGGCCGACTCGCTCGTATTGATTGCCCTATTACAGATGATATTACGTCATTTATTGCTTAACTTTTTGGGGAAACAAAGGAAAGGAAATCTAATTAAGGAAATGACAGAAAAGATTCTGTTTCTACATTCATCATTTTTTTCCCCTAAAAAGTCTCTCTCTTTCTCTCTGCAGGCTAAATGATATTCTAAAACTTGTGCTCATGAGTTTGTTTAAGTTAAACAAGTACTCTTGTGAAAGCATGTCGATGCAGTTGTTCACACATGTACGGCCAACAAGGATGCGCATGTCTCATTCCGTCCACACAGGGTTACGTCCCTCCTGCTCCTCCCATCCCTCGCTCTTAGCTACTGGACTGGGAAAGGCGAGCCCGGAGTCAAAAGTGCAAGTGTGCCACTTGGCTGATGAGTCACAGAGTCAGTTTTCCCCCCACTGTTTGTAAATATGTGGTTGCCCTAATTGAACGCAGCTCCAGTTCGCAACAACTTTCTTCTTTCGCATTTGTTTGAGTTTGTGCATGGCCACGGCCGGAGCCGGACACATCGCTCTGACACACACTACTGTCTTTTGCGCATCATACAATCACTCATGGAGGCATGGCGACCCGCTGCCAGACACACCTAGGCTCCATATGTTTGTATGACAGGAAGGATGAAGCAGGGTGTCCTTCTACTCTCTTCATTTGTATCTCACACACACACACACACACACACACACACACACACACACACACACACACACTTGAACATCTCCATATATTCACACGC
>CAAKHD010003810.1:48544-63679 GCA_901007705.1 Fistularia tabacaria
CACCCTCCCCTCCCGAATTACCAACCCGCCCCCCTCCTGCTTCCCCCCCCCCCTTTCTCCAGCGCCGGTATTTTTTTTTTTTTTTTTTTTAATGTTCCCTTTTTCTCTGTCAGGCTTAATGCCTACTTACAGCTCCATTTAGGCTGCATGCGTGGAAATTGGGTAGGGGATCTTGTGGGTTTTGTGTCCTTGGAGATAACCAGTGTGTGGGAGGTGACAAAGGTAGCGTAAGCCGTTTGAGTGTGTTTGAAAGTGTGTGTGTGTGTGTGTGTGTGTGTGTGTGTGTGTGTGTGTGTGTGTGTATGTGTGTGTGTGTGTGTGTGTGTGAGAGAGAAGGAGAAAGAAAGTGTGTCTGTTTTTAAGTGCAGGAATAGATCTCTGACAAATGAGAGTGCGGAGGGGTATACATCTGTCAGCGTTGTTTGAAAAGCCGGAGAGAGTTAATCTGAGCGAGTCACTCCACCTTGTGTTTGATTAGCTCGACGTGCGCTCGGCCCGCGCTACGTTCCTATGCTCCGTTTTCAGTTGTCCGTTTTACCTCTGAAACCATGTGCTCATTCTGCTTTACATATGCAAAACAAAAAGTACTTCATTACAGCCTGTTGCTTTATTTATATTGGTATAAAGTATATATTTGTTGAAAAATAAATGTTAAAATGTTAAAAAACATGTGTAAATTCATTTAGTTTTACTTTAGTCGTACTTGATTGCGCCATGTGGTCAAGGTGGCGTGCCCACTTGCCAAGGAGACCCTCTGCAGCAGCAGCGCATGCCCAGGATGAAGAGACTGGTGTGAACCCTTGCAGACAACTGAACTTCACCGCATGCACGGTGGTCCCTTTTTTGACAAACGAAATGCCATCGTGCCCCTATGTAAATAGCGAGAACGATATGAACTACGGAAAATCTTTAGAATTGTGGGGAAAACAGTTTCATAAATGATGGAAAATACCCTGACTTGTGGCATTGGAGTTGAAATACTTCTGTTTTTTATTATGTGATAGCAGAATAGTTCTTTACGTTGCACTTAACTGATATCCCCTACTATGCCGATTACCCCACCGCTCTTTCCACAGTATGCCACCAATGATCAGCTTGGCCTTATTATCGGCGGTGGCGTTGAGCTGACTCCTATATCCTGCCTGGTTCCATCGCTAATCCTCTCTAAACAATCCCTCGTAGCCCAGATTCACCATTAGCCTGTCAATAAGCCGCAATAATCACTATCAGCTATTGAGCAGCCAAGGGGGGGATCTGCAGCCATTAGCCCAACACGGCAGCTATTAGTGGGTCTTTCTAGGCCTTTGACCCACACTGGCTAATATGACTTCTGGCTCACCACTGACCAGCAGTCAGACAACGCTTAAACAGTGTACTTATTGATCACGCACATCGATCGGTACGTATGAGAGCGAGTGCCGCAGCGAAAATCTGCACGAAATCCATTGGAAAAGCGACTTTCTTTCTTTGTCCCCTTAAGTCTAATTTCACATGAATCACACTTCTTTTCCTTTTCTTTGTCTCTCCTTCTGCCTGCTGACAATCAGCGAGGGCGTCAGTAGTTTCACCACAAAGCCCCTGAGTGGATTACATCACCCACCATGTTAATGGTGCTGTCTGTCACAAGCCATCCACGTGTTGCTGACTTCATAGGGTCCTGTACTCAACTTTGCTGTAATCCTGGAACCAGTTGTATCCAGTCGTGGCCAGCCATGGGCGTGAACCATTTCATGAAGATTTCCTAACATAACATTACATTTGGATTTCACTCTGTCGTGCTTGGTTGCTTGTTTGCTTGTAAAGGATAGTTTTTTTTCTTTCTTGTAGGTGGACTCAGTCTGACACTGCAGACATCTGTGGGATTGAGTAACAGGATGTAGAGTTTAGTAAGCTGTCTGTATAAACTAGAGTATAGGACCTGTAATGCATTCTTACACCTTTAGTCTGCCAGTCTGTCAATATAGTCGAGGAATCCCAAGAATAACATACATCATATTTCGAGAGAGGGACATCTGACTCTATATATATATATATATATATATATATATATATATATATATATGTATGTATGTATATATCCCAAATAAGATTGAAAAATAGAAAGGAATCCACCAAATTAAGCATGTGTGTATTACAACAAGTTTCACTTGTGGAACAAAATAAACAGAGAACAGTGGACTTAAGCTGAGCAGTGATTGAGTGCGAAAGAAGAGAATTACAAGAGAGAGAGAATGATAGACGGGGGAGAAAATTGCAGGAAAGGGGGGATTATTAGTCAGTCACCATCCTCGGTCTAGAGGCTCTTAAACCAAGGCCAAGGGTAAGTAAAATCATATGGCTGTCTCATCACCGAACAGACAGCGAAAGAGTTGATTAGTGAAGATGATTCCAGTGTTGCAGTAAACATTAATTCAATGGCGCTCATTAAAACAGCTCATTGATGACACGGTCCATATGGTTCCATGAACAAGTGTAAGTGCATCCTTTTTTCCCTCTGATGCCAACTCTTTATCTGCAGATGTTCCCCTCCACCATATTGTTGTATGTAATTGAAATCAAGTGAATGTGTAATGCTGTGCAGCATCGTACAGTAACATTTCAAACAAACTATAGGGTTTGTTTGGTACCAAAAAACAGCCTCTCAATGGAACAGAGCCAGGCGAGTGTCCCTTTAACCAAATGATGACACTTATGTCAATTGGCTCCCTTTATTTCATTCAATAACATTGCAATGTATAGATTTCTATCACTCACTTCAATAATGGGACTAAAATACTCCACAGCCATTCGTTTGATTATTGCTTATTTGAATTATTCAAATCAACCCTGTTCAGAAAATGCTGTTTGCATAGCAGTTATTCAGATTTGGTATTTTAACCATGAACACTTCAGCCACCGAGCTAGTTTGCGTAACACAGTTGTCGTGTGACGTTCAAGTCACCCCTTTTAGGAAATCTAAGTTTTCAGATTCTATTTTATGAGGGTTTATTTCAGTCTTTTACTTTCATATTACCTTTTGCTTTCTTTTTTGTAAGGAATTTGACTGGGCTAAATGTTGAAGCGGGCAGTGTTGTTTCCTCTAGGAACAAGAGCTTAGCTTGATCCATGTTTGAGCCAAACAAAACAATACAAATTATCATGAATAAAAGTGAGAGCAGATTGAAAATGGTGGAAACTTTAGATACCCCCACTGTTCACAGTGGTTAGTTTTAGATCGGCGAGGTGTCGTTGCCATTTTGGAGCGATTTGTGCTGTCACTTGTATCGCAAAAAAAACAAGTAATTAGTTTTTATTCAGGCAGTGCCACCAAACCGGCTCCACGGCTGACTTAATTAGAAAAGCTTTGGACTGGCCGGTGCAGGGTTTTGATTGAAATAAGCATGTAAAAATAACGACTGCAATCGGAAACTCAAAATCTAACCTGCTCTCAACAGCAACCTCACCAGTCACTTGTTTTGGATCAAAAACAGAAATTATTCATTGATTCATTCAGTGATTGAGCAGGGGAGAGGCAGATGATTCACTCGTTGGGGTAAAAAATAAAATTGAACAAATATCAGTATGTGTTTATTTGAAATGCGCAGAGGAGCAGGGAACTGTTCCTAAGAATCAGCCAGTGAGAGAGACACTTGAAAAAAATGGAGTGAGCTTAATGCAAATGAGTAATTGAGTATTTGTTAGAGTTACTGCAAAGACTCTTGACCTTTGATATTTAATGCTGTGACAGTCACTCTGATGTGTAGTTCCCTTTAAACCTTATTTACCCAGGCAGATTGAGTGATTAGATCCTCATGCATGCCAGCGGCCCAGAGGAGTGTGTGCCAGAGGAAGCCGCATTAAACATGACTACGAACTGTCTTGCACCGCGGATTAATGTGGATAGCAGAGACATGATTGAGTCTCTCACTTGAAGCATCAGGCATTTATTTTCTTTAGTTTTCATGTTGTCGACCACGACCATTAAAACCCCGAATTAAAAAAAAAACAACTGATCCTAAGCTAAGGCCTGATACAACCGTTTTCTTTTCCATAATCCTCTTTATTACACATCAATATGCCTCGTATTTCCCCTAAGCGACATGGGATCTTATTACATTGAATGCGGGGACTGTAGTTAAACTGCGGCTGAATTTTGTTTCGCATTATTCACAAAATATATGAAAGACCGCAACACACATGGGAAATGTCAATAAAGCCATGATTTATTGATTACTATATTACAATAACAATGATTGTTAACAGATCCGTAAATAAAGATGATACATTTCCGTTAAAGATTGTTGCTTGCAAAGACTCTCAGAGGCAACAATGCTACAAGTACAAGGTTTAACTAACTCTTTAACGGGAAATAATTTGGACTGAGTGAATTTACAAATTTGTTACGAAGCTTCAACACCCATTCCCTCCTGCCTTGATAATTATATGTAACCGCTATTTAAACTAATTTGTCTAGTTACTACGAGTCAGCTTCAGCTTTTTTTTTTGTTGCCATCCACCATATTGAAATTAGGCCCAGTACCGAAGAAAGCATTGTTTACAGTGCCATCATAGATGCAGTATTAAAGCTTTGTCAATGAATATTTTTACACTTTTTGAAAAGAAATTTAAAGAGAGATGCAAAGTCTCAGTTCCTGGTCCTTTTGTTGTTACAGCACTTCTTAAGTAGTGTTTTTGCATTGTCATTTTCATGAGTCCGCGATGCTAACATTAGGCATTAGTGACAGGAAGAGTGTTTGGGCGAAAATCATTGTGGTGACTTTTCTACTGAGAGGGCTCTTGGAAGGTGAAGGCTGACCGTGGCCAACCAATAGCCCCCTCCCTGTCTTTTTCCGCAGATCTGCCCTGAGCCAGCCCCAAATGGCACTTTGTGTGGGATCGGTGGTTTTTTGGAGCCACTTTGCTTTACCATCAGTCCCGCTAAGACAAGTGAACACCGCGGAAAAAGCGAAATCCCTGCAAAGGAGCTCATGTGTTCCAACAGGATCTAGAGGGAGTTAGGAAAACAGCGGGAGGGAGAGAGGGGCAGATGCCTTTACTGTAGAATTTATAGAAATTAAGGTATAAGAATCGTGAGGATTCAAACCCCAGAGGAATGATTTGTTCTTATTTATCCATTTATTTTTTTGTTGCTTTTATGCATGCCTGTGTGCGCATGTGTTCCGTTGAAGCAGAATTTGACTGTGGATGAGGGCCTTGCATGAAATTCACCATCATTAATTTTAACTTGAAGCAATCCTTATTATAGCCATTGGAGACTTCCTTCACTATGTCTTGAGCGTGCACGCATGCCAAGTTTCATTCACATCAATGACAGGATTGGAAATAGTTGCACTTTCATCTGTGTTTATAAGCCTGTTATTAATATAGATCATTTATGAGCACCAGACTAAGCTTGCACAGGTTACTTTGGTAATTTCATCATCGCTTCTGTCCTCGTGAGGTAACGTGGGATTCGCCGGAACATAAAGTTAGCTTTACACCCACGTTGACTTTACACTCTGCACTCATAAAACCTCAATCTGCCTTGCATAACTGACAAGCTAATTGCTGCTCTGACTAAAGTGTTTTATCCCCCAGTTGTGAACGGACTGTGTCATCGTCATTGCGCACTAAGGAAACTAGCATGACTTTGTTCGGACCGACCGCCCTCTGGTAATCTGCTGCCCCCTTTTGTTTAATGAGTGAAACAACTTGTTCGTATCATCTACAAGTTGTACCCTCTGTCCTGCTCTCCTTGACATGGTATAGGGGAAAGGGAGCAGCGCTGGAGTATCAAGAAATGAAAAAGCACATTTCCATTATTTCATGCCATCACACCGATAGACACGCGGCCTCCCCGCACATTGCCAAGCTTTTACTTCTCTATGTGTTTATTTTCCTCCTCCTCTGCGAGCCTCACTCTTCCTTCCATTTGTCGTTTCTCTCCTCCCACCCCTCTCTCTGTCAATTAGCTCGTGTAAACTATGCTTTCACTCATTGTTTTTCCAGGGGAATGTAGCTCTGTTTTTGATTAAGGCCCAGGCCCCAGTTAAATACCGTAACCCTCCCTCCCGAACAAATACGGCACCGACATCATACATCATATTTTGCTTCACTGAGCAGCCGCAGAGCGCTTTGGCTCTTTTGTAACCAGATACAGATAGACTGCCTATATGTGTCTCTCTTAGAAAAAGCCGTTTCAAATTTATCGACGTGATTGTCTGCCTAAAGCTGATATAACGCCGAGCCGCCGGTGCCCGGGTGTGCTTATGAAAATGCACTCACACTCACACATGCACACACAGGTGCAGGTATGAGCGGTGGACTGCAGCGGCACCTGTCTGCCAGCTGTTTGCCGTCCCTGGGGGGGTTCTGCTGTCGGACTGACAGCAGAAGAGGCCAGAGGCTGAGAGCCACAACACAGCTGGCTCTGCCCAGATGCTGAAGAGGGGTAGAAATCCTGTCTATGTGTGTGTGTTGTATTTGTATTTGACTCATTACTCCCTCCCCAACATTTTTCACATTTTGAATAAATACAGCCTTTAATGAGGACTGTAAGCAGGTGAAATTGACACCCCCCCCACACCCGTAAGACAACCCCTGCCCCTTATGTCACAGCTTTCTTCTCCCAATCCTCTCTTCTCATTCCTCCTCTCTTTTTTTTTTCCCCTACACATCCTTCCTTCCCCGCACTCCTGCTCTCCTTCCTTCCCTTGCCGCCTCTCTTTCTCCAGTTCCCTCCATTTCCCCTTTTCCACATAAAGCTGTTTTTCATAGAAGCACATGCAGCCTGGAATAGCATTCCCCCGGGCGCTGCAGGGTGAAACACTAGACTTTTCTGAGCCCAAGCCAAACAGATGCTGGCTCTTGGAGTCCCACCAGAAACAGGCCTTCATGCTTCTCTCTTTTTATCTCTTTCTCTCTCTCTTCTACACTCTCTCTATCTTGTTCCCCCTTCATGCCTCTTTTATTTCCCTCGTCTCTCCCCTTTTTTCTGGTTCCCCTCTCCCTTTGGTTCCCCTTCTTTCTTCCGTGTCTCTCGTTCTCTGGACGCTTTCTCACACTCTTTGCTGTTTGCCGCTACCCTTCCCTCTGTCAAGAGTTACATCCTTGTGTCCTAATCTCCTCGCAAAGTGTCATCCAAGCAGGCTGTTGTCTGGCCTAGAAAGTATGTTCAGCCTCGGCCCCATCAAACTTCCTTCTTCTCAAAACCCCTTTTCCCCCTCCACTTTTTTATTCCTTCCACCAAAGTGTGGACGTGTTGTCCACAAAAACAATGTGTAAAAATCTTAGCCGTCTTTTTTCTCCGCCGTCAAACCCGACGTCTACAAGCCCCGATTTTCTCTCATACTTTTCTTGCTTGTCTTCCCTCACAATTCTCAGTCCACCTCGTCCCGTCTTTTTTTGGCAGAGCTCGCTGCCTTCCCTCACTCACCCTCCCCCTATAGCTCCTTCCTCTACTTTTTCTCTCCCTGTCTATCTCGCCTGCTTGCTCAGTCTTTAAATTTTCTTGAACCCAGGGACCCCGTCTGTTACGTAAATGGGTTAAACACAGACATACATAAGCTCGCGTACTGTGTGAACACACTCGCGGCCGCCCATACAAACCGTCTTTTCACCACACGTGCGCACACACACATACACATACGTGTGCACATGCACAGTGCTATAGGGCAAAACTTGGCTTTGCAGCTTTTGGCAGCCGTTCAACTCTCTCCCGGTCTCCACTATCGCTCACTAGCTGATGCAGTGTTTACACGAGCTGCCAGTCACAACCAAATCAAAAGCTTTTCCCTCTGAGCTAAGAACAGTTGGGGGCCGAGGAGGTATGCTGTGTGTGGATATGTTAATACTCATTTGACTATAGCCATTTTGGGGATTCTATTTAGCCATATGTGCTTTGTATTTGCATGCACTCAACCTCGGTACAGTTAAATATCATTCTTCCTGCAGTTCCTCTTTGGCGAGTTGTTGCATGGTGATGAGCAAACACCAGAGTGAAGTTAAAGTGCAGGTACATGCAAAAATCACATTCTTTGTGCGCCTCGGGAGTTTTGTTAAAAAAATCTGACCGGTGGATTCAAAAGGATTTGAACTGATCATTGCATGATCTCATATTTTCATCATTATAAATCTGGCACAGATGAAGTAGCCATTCATGCTTAAAATGAACCCCGTGAACCTTAGGGTATATAAGCCGGTTATGAGGTTATGTAACATATTTTGGTGGCTGCACCAGGCATTACATCACTGGTTAGATTACAGGGGATCAGGTCTGCTCACTTACAAACGCTGCCCCAGTACATGCACATTGCCTTTGGTTTCAGACCTCCGCATATTACTTTACAACCCGTAAGGTAATATCGGTGTTTTACATTTTGGACCATGTTTATTTAATCCAAAGGGAAAACTAAAACTCTTATCATTTGTTTTTTTTTTGTTTTTTTTTCGCGGATGTTGTAACTTGGCTCTAACTTTGTTTAGCCTGGCTTGATTTTTGAGCGACCATAAATGTATTAAGTTTACGGATGAAGTTCAGCAAAGCAGCGTTAATGTGGCTTAACAATACAGCACATTAAAATACCACGGCACCAGAGATAATGTGTCCAATCAGATATTGTGTGTGTAAGTGTAGCTTAGCCGGGGTTGAGTATTGGGATGATGTGTGGGGTGATTGTGGTAAGGAGGTGAATTAGATTTTGAATTAGTGAGTAGACGTTAAGCAGGATGGGCTTACAAGCTAAGCGCTGGGGTTTGGTGGTGGGGGGGTGCGTGATCCTTACATAAACACTCATGTACACAAAGTCACACAAACACACAGGCACGACAAAATCAATAATTGAATGATATCTGGCCTTTGTGACAGGGAGGACAGCCTTTCTTTTTTTTTTTTTTTTTTTCCAAAGATAAACTCACACATACAAGTATGTATGTATGCATGCACGCATGCATGCAAATACGCACCTCTGCTGGCATGTAAACAATACACACAAACACACAAAAAAGTTGTATGTGTATTTGTGGGTTCTTCTCTGTCAATATACACTTTATTCTTGGTCCAAACTCCTATAAGTCTGCAGGCCTCTGTTGTCTGGCAAAGCCTGGGAGTTGCCTGCTGTCCTCTGCCCAGAGTGAATGCTCTTTTCTGTGGAAAGAGAGCTGCATGGATAAAGGGTCAAGGGAGTAAAATATGTTGAAATAGATACTTAAAAGTTTATTCTGATGAAATCAGAAGGCTGTACAAATGATGATAAAATGGATAATTGCGCGTAACACGCCATCACTTCCATGGGCACAAATAACGAAATTGCAACAACTGCAATGAAAAGGTTTTTAAATGAATTTAAAATTAACTTTTGAATAAAATTAACTTTTGAAGATTGAATTTTTGCTGTAAGTGTCATGGCGAGGGAATGTGTTAGAACCTCCAAACTGACCTCCTTTACCCACTTGCTTTAATCTTGGAACAGCTAAGAACATTCATCCCGAGGATCTGAAAGCTCTAAAGCTGGAACAGGGATAAGCAACTTCTATAATGGTGGGGTCACTACCTAGCAACCAAAAGTTGATTTCATCCTGTATTTAAAAAGCATTCGGTCAGTGGGTGATAGTGGAGATGTACCAGTTGGGATTCTCGTTGCATGCTGCACCAGCAGCTGCTGGCCACCACCACATTGAGTTGAATTATCCAACCTTGGGAAGATAAGGCGTCGGTAATAGGAACAAGATAGAGAAAGGGCCTAAATCTAGCAGTTTCCCAGCTAAGATATGTTTTGATTGTCACAAATCAGTACCATTGACAGCCAGATTGCTCACATTGGTATGGTGGTTTGACAGTTTTGGTCAGGGAGACCAAAACCATCCTCGCTTGTCTTTTTTTTCTACATCCATCATTTCACATCTTGTAGGTAGCTAAGAATGGAGATGTCAGAGCGGGGATCCTGCGGAACACACTGGTAACGTTGTGCTTGAAGAAGATAGTTTGGAACAGGGAGCATAAACAGTGCTAAAATAAAATGCAGGACTCTTTAACCAAAATATTGAGGTTCTCCAAAACAGATGCAAGCAATGAGATGAAGAAGCTCCCCAACTTGACTAAGTGTGAAAATGGCAGCCACGTTCTAGATTTCTCTCAAGCCTAATTAGAACTATGCTGTTTACTTGTGGACTGTGTGAAACAACCTGTATACCGTGATGGTGGCGGGAAAAAACAAACACGTTGACTGAGACTGTCATCGAATAATGATTTGCAAAATGGAAGAGGAGTTGGGCCGGCTGCAGACTTGATTTCATGCCGTTGCTGGTGCAGCTATCCTTGTGAGGAATGACTTCTGCACTTTATGGACGGTCTCATCAAACCCTTTCCACCACCAGCTATCTACTTACTCAGCTGCTGTCCTAGCCTCAAGCGAAGTTTTAGAAATTAAATTTTGCTCTAATACAGCTGTAATTCACACTTTCATTTTATGGCTCAATTATTATTATTATTGCACTATTCCTGTTTCCTGAGGAAATTAAACTTGTATTAAATTGTACTCACATCCGTACTGCAATACACACATTTTTGCACTCATTGTGGCAACTCTCTTTCTCTCACACTCACACACGTGTACACGCCATTAATATGCTTTTATAATATGTGTTTTTATTCTTTTTTTTCTCGCAATGTTTGCTTCATTAAAGGCATTTTGCCAAAGTCCATTTGCCAAAGTCCATTCATTAGAAGCAGTTTGATTTCCAGTTCTACCAGTGAAATATGTGTCTGCCCATGATGGTTGGTAGAATACACCCAGGTGCATTGTGTTTCTATTTAAAACTGTGTCTAATCTAATAGTTTCCATCCTATTAGTGTAACGGTAACAAAGGGAAATGCTATTCATTATGAATCATTTTGTAGTTTTGCAGAGCTCATCAGAACTTCTGAGTATTTCTTCTACCAACAGGGGGAAAGAAATCATGAAAGCTGTCACCCCTTTGGAAAAACAAAGCTTTGGAAAATTTCGTTATGACAGTACCCCAAACCCAACCCCCTCACCCCCAAAACAAACATTCCAGCAATCAATTCAGTGTTTATTCAGACAGATAAAATATAATCAGTGAACATTCAACACTGAGTTGTTCTCATGTTTGGGGTTGGGTTTTTCTAAGTCAGAGCGGCATTACTGCCCCCTCCTGGGCTGGAGTCAATTGAGTGTTATTAATGGGCTCTAGTCCACTTGTGAATGTGTGCTGAGTTAAGTGTGACATTTCTTCACTGGCCCAACTCTTGAGTCCTTTTTTTCATTTTTTTTTTTCTAGTAATCCTTGTCCCCCCCACACACAAATCCCCACATAGTCACCTTGCTGGCTACCGGGGGGTGACTTAAGGCTGGCTGTCGCGCCTGGCTCCTGCTCCCTCATATGACCTCACCCTTCACCCCTCAGCACTCAGTCAATCTGCCCTTCCCGGCCATACAATAGACAATGCCTGTCTTGTGTTTGTGTGCGTGTCCTCAAAACTGTACGGACATTACCGAATGTCGCGTTTTAATGGGTGACCCTCTGCCTCCCTTGCATAGTTTGTGTTTTTTTTGTTTGTGTGTGTGTGCGCACAGTAAGTCAGACTTGATAAAATGTCAATTGAGATCTTGAAACTCTAGACCCCTCGCCTCCCCTCTCGTCACTTTATCCATTTGTTCGTACATTAATTTTAGTCCTTAGTCTATGTAGGAACATTCAAACACATCAACTGGGTCACTAATTCAAATACATATGTGCACAGACTGCATATAACCGTCAATGTATGGGACTGGCCTGTGTGTGTACACACATGCTGCGTCCACACACACACACACACACACACACACACACACACACACGGTGCTTTCAAATGCAGCGTTTCCTCTACTTCCTGTGTTTTGCTGGCTGGCTGGCATCATCTCCAAATACAGTGCCAAAGGGTCAAAGGTGACCACTGCTTGGCAGCCCTTGCTCCATGTCCTTGGTATGTGTGTGTGTATGTGTGCATGTGTGCGTGTTTAACCTGACAATATGACCTAATTGCAGCTTTCGCCTCTTCTAAAAATATGAAGCCTTTATATTCCCAATTCTTTCCTTATATATGCCAAAACCTCCTTTGGTGCTCTAGCAGCCATGCTCCTCCTTCTCTTTTGATACACACCTCCCACAGCCCTCCTTGCTTTCAGACTCCCACCCTCCCTCTGTCTTCTTGGCACAGATTGACAGGATGGAGCCACTTGGATTATTCATACTTCCCGATGAGACACATATTGTGTCACTGTCCAACTCAGTGGCTGCTGCACTGAATATGTACAACCCAGCTGAGAAATGGCAATGTCCTAGCTTGATACTCAAATTTGTTCGCATTTTATTGAAACGCCACTGTTCCAAGTTTCTAAATATATTAGTCAATTCATATTATATTGAAATGTCTTTCTCCATGAGGAAATCATGTGGGTGATGATATGCAGACGTTCTTAACATAGTGATCATTATTTTCAAACGGATACATTTCCATTTGCGTACTCATCATTGCATTTCTCAGGAGAAAATAATTTATGAGTTTGTCTGTAATTGGGTCTCTTGCTTTACAGTTCGACGCATTCACCCAGCTGACTTATTGATGTATTGTTATGTTTGTAAAGTGGCACATTTGCTGTGGATTTTCATTGAAGTGTTCCTCGGGAGAGAGAGACTTGGCTACAAGAAGAATGTTTGTTATCACTGATATCTCTGTGGTGCTTTTGGAGGAGTTGGCAACCTTGCTCAGTATCACTTTGTGGCTGTGTGTGCAAGTTTGTGTATCTTCGTAGAGGATGTTTTCTCACGCTTATCAATGTGTCCTTGGCTGTGTGATTGCACCAGCCCTCTATTAGTGTGATACACTTTCTTTTATGTTCCTTGGAAAGAAATTGCAAGGAGCTTGAGGGAGGAAACTTAGGAAAGTGAACCAGCTGAAATGCAAAATAGCCTAGGAAACTCAATGTTGTAAAAAAACCAAAGGAAGAGGGCAGAGAATAAACTTAAAAAAAGGACTGTAATGGGAAGGAGGATAGAGAGGAAGACAGTTCCAACATTAGGAGATGAGAAAAGCTTACCTTAGAGCACCCTTCTGCTAGCCAGACAGGAAGTGTGTCTCACAAAACTGTGTACAAAGACCCGCAACATGTATCTGGGCCAGCAGGAAACTGTGTGCGGAGACATCCTAGCATAGGCCTTCCCTTACTCCTCAGCTCTGACATGTACAGCTTTCTTTTAGCAAAATAATAGTTATGTTGACCATTCTCTAGCACTTGTCAGCATTAACATTTTCTTGCTGCTCTTCTCATACCCTATCTCTTACAACAGTGACCTTGATGCAGGTTGTCTTGTTTTCTGAATCATGCTTTTAATTGACCTGAAAGACTGCGAGATATCAGGCTCTATGGTCTTCACCTATTATTATTCTTTCTAATATCTCCCATTCTTAATATTTTTGACCCGACACAAATGTATTGCTTGGTGGCAGTGTAAAAAAAAAAAAAAATCTCTAATGGTGATCGGTTGTGATTTTCAAGTTTCCTCGCCTAAATGTGTTTGTCATCTGTTGTTAAAGCACGTATTGTTCCTTTTAATTGTGGTCACCGAATTTGACAGGCTTGGTGAAATAATGGCTATAAACATTTCCCCCTTTGACATCCTGTGGTCAGAACACAAAGGGTGACACTCAGGCTTCTCCACTTGTGTGAGTTTATGTCGGCGTCCTCACATTCATTTTGCGAGCTGTGAGGCAAAACATGTGAACTTGGCATGAAACCTGACCCGGAACATTTATTTGCCGATAACAGCGATGTTTCGGTCTGCGAGGTCGAGTCTTTGAGGAATGCTCAAATGGTTCCCAGTGAATAGTTAGAATGTAATTATTGGTTGTCAACGCAAACCAACTTTGGCAAGAACAGGCCCTGTACTCTTGATATACTGGAACCGTGGTAATGGGGGTCTTATTTCAAAATCGCAACAAAAAAGTCAGGCATATGGTCACCAAGCACAGAACAAGTTATGATTTCCAAATTAGAAATGATCATTATGAGTGAGAAACAACTATCTTCAACTTCATCTTCTCCCTGCTGAACCTGTTTACATTAGCAACAACATGAGCTGCTGCGGTCTTGCCAGTTCCAAACATTCCTTGATGATATTTGATATATTCGATGGTACCGAGATAGTTTTATTGATCTGTTGCGTTGTACATGTTTCCTGCGCGTAAGGTCCAGCCGATACAGCAGGATATAATTCAGTTAATGTGCAACTAGATTTTCATTTGAAGTGTGAGAATAAAAATAACTATGTTTAGAATCTGGAGCACTAGAATTTGGCATTTGTTGTTGTGACATTTGGACAACATGTAACCTTATTCAACGACGAAATGTTCCAAGTGTTTCTTCGAAAGTAGAAAAAGGCAGTGTATTAAAAAACAAAACAAAATCTGTGTCCAAGATAGATAGATAGAGAGGTAAAATTATCAGAATTAAGCAAGAACATTGGAATTTGTGCATGTCTCGTGATGCAAGTAGCTCCAAATAGTATTCTTGCTCAAATTGCCCGTGTCTATTCTCAAACTGTGTTCTTTAGACTTTCAAATATGCAATCCCAAGGCTCGTGTTCTCTTTGCACTTTCTCGCGGATTTAACCCCCTTTTTAATGCCATCTTTGTTCAACCCTGCTCAGCTCCAAATTTTCGAAGGGTCTAACGCATTTTGATTTGAAACACTTTCTTTGAACATGATAGTGCGCGCGTTGTGTGTTGGATCTTACTATCTGAGGGCAAAAATGCAGAAGGGATAAGCTCCTACTCACATCTCAATAATATTCACAGCTCCATATTTCACTTTGATTTTATTCACATCACATCTTTCTCCCTTTTCATCTCTTTGTCTGCCTTTCTCTCTGTTCCGGGCCTGCTTCTCTCTGCCGTCTAGAGAGTAAAGTCTGAGCTAGCTGAGACGCCTGGCCCAAGGCCTTGTTGCTTTATTTGCATTTCCCATGCCTTTCCTTTGCCAGGAAAATGCCACCTGGTGGTGACAACCCCCCACTGCAGCAACCTCTGTAACGTGTGTGTGTGTGTGTGTGTGTGTGTGTGTGTGTGTGTGTGTGTGTGTGTGTGTGTGTGTGTGTGTG